>QYTT01094278.1:24596-46873 GCA_006980735.1 Dasypogon diadema
TATCTATAAAAACGGCAAAAAAAATCATGTCTGTTGTATGGGAGCCCCCCTTAAATATTAATTTTATTTTAATTTAATTATTTATTTTTAAAGTGAATATATAACTAAATATTCTGTGAATATTTCAAGCATCTACCTGTTGCCGTTATCAATATCGAGTAAAAACGAGCAAAAAAATCACGTATGGGAGCCCCCTTAAATATTTATTTTGTTCTGTTTTTTAGTATTTGTTGTTATAGCGGCAACAGAAATACATCATCTGTGAAAATTTCAACTGTCTAACTATTACGGTTCATGAGATACAGCCTGGTGACAGACGGACGGACGGAGGGACGGACGGACAGCGGAGCCTTAGTAATAGGGTCCCGTTTTTTTACCCTTTGGGTACGGAACCCTAAAAACCCCAGAGAAAGTCGCACGATCTAGTCGGCAATTGTGGTGGCCGAAACAGAAGATTTCACGATCAGGAAATGTATCGGGCAGTAATTCCATTGCTTCTCGTGATGTGTGGCATGAGACACTATCCTGCTGGAACCACAGATCCATATTTTAGGCACAAAAAACCGGGATAACATGCCCCAATACCACTCACCATTGACTGTGCATTCTCGGCAGCATCTTCGAGAATATGCTGCAAGGCGCTTCTTGAAATTTTGCATTCTTAAGCATGATACCGAACTTCCGGACTCGCGGCCACATTCTACGAACAGCCGTTTTCTCTTAAATGACCTGCACAAACACGTGTCGATGGTTTGACATTAATAATCGACCCAGCCTCCCCGAATTTTTCGACATTGTAACATTTTATCTACAAAAAATTGGACGCAATTTACGAATCGTGGCAGGTAAACCATTTCATCAATTTTTAATTAATGTGTAGCAATAAAAATATGTTGTTTTGTCAAACATCGATCTATTTTTAATAATGGCGGACTGTCTACCATCGAACTACCATAATGGTTTGAGCAGCAGGAATGGCGCCAAATTTAAATGTTGCGAATGTAAAAGTATCCAGGACAGTGGAAACATTCATTCTAAAAGTTTTGAGAGTGCGTGAAATCAAACAGTTGCGATAATTCCGAAGCGTATAAGCGCAATCAATACCTGATAAGAACTTTTCAATTTCGATTTCCAGAAGCTTTAGATTTACGTTTGAATAAGATGTGCTAACAAATAAGGGAGTTACAGAAATAGCAACAAGCATGGTACGAAATTATCTTCAAAAAAGGATGGAAAGATAAAAATCAATTGAATTTATCAACAAAAACTCAATTTGTATTTGTCTTCAAATAATAAAATATCATTTGGTCGATATGTATTTTTATCTTATGAAATGAGGTAGAAGAAAATTTAATCTTTTATCAATATATATATTATCGGCTGATATTTTTTGATTGGACAACAAGAAATATTAAAAGTATATTAAAAGATAAAATCAGCTTATTTCCTAGTGCGTTGTTCTAAAAAGTTTCAATGCTCTAAAAATCTGTACGAGAATTCTCTTTGTCTTTTTCATACCCTAGATGTAGGGTGTTATAGCTTTGAGCAAACGTTTGCAACACAAAAATATTCATGATACCCATTAATGGGAGAAGAAAAGAAATCGTTTAATAGATGTGCGTCTGTCTGTCTGTCTGCCTCTCCGTGCGTTATTTCTAGAACACCTTAAGCTAGAGACTTGAAATTTGATGCTCAGATACCTTATTAAAATTAAAAGATCAAGTTCGTAAATTGGCCAATTTGGACAACTCCTACATAGGGTTATGAAATCTCTATCTATATCAAATACTATTATTATTATTAAGATATTCGAGGGATCCCGAACCAGACCTCGTCAAATGTGGCCCTTTTCGTCCCTCTGCCAAGAGCCGTCTCAGCCAGTACCTGCCGGGAAATTCCTTGGCAGATCCCTGACTTTGACGCCCCTTGTCATATTGAGCATTTGCTTATAGGTTAGCTGCTCCACGCCAACCATAGGGCTGCCGGCAACAGCCAACCTCCTGCTCGCTAAGGCCGGACATTCGCACAGAATGTGCTCCGCCGTCTCGGTATCCTCTAGACACAGGTTGCACGTATCATCCTCCAGGATCCCCATCCTATCTATATCAAATAAAAAATCGATATTTTTCTTTTAAAATGCGAACAATTCGAAGTACATGAATAAAATGCGGCGCACAAGTGCTTTAGCAAAACCTAAATATCTTGGCAGAAAATAAATCCGATCGGGCAACTCCGACGGCTGTTATATGAAGGTTTTAATTTTTTTTTACTTAACAAATAAGGCTTCTCTTATTGTTATAAAGATAAGCACATATGGGCTTACGAGGTTGCTGATTTTGAATCTAGAGCCCAAATATTTCAATTCAAAATGACGGACTAGATTTTGTTAATTTCAATGAAATTATCGCAAAATTACGGGTATTTAGGTTTTTGAGACTGTTGATTACGAATTTTGCATTAGCTTTTGCGAATCCAATATGGCGAACACATTTTTATACCCTAGATGCGGGGTATTATAACTTCGAACAGGCATTTATAATGCTTAAAAATATTCGTAATACACAGAAATAAAATATATTGCCATTAAGGGTGCAAAAAAAGTCGTTTAATAGATATCCTGATGTCCGCCTCTCCAGGCGTTATCTCGAGTACGTTTTAAGCTAGAGGTTTGGAATTTGGTGAATGGTTACATTATGAAAATTTAAAGATCAGGGAAGAAAATGGGCCAAATCGCGACAATCCTTCAGAAGGTTGCCATATGAAATTTTTTATCAATTAAATCAAAATTCTCCTTTCCAATGCGAACGCAAAATAATAAATCATACGTAATCGCCGTGTTCCAGAAAATTGTTTCACTTGAAAAAATTTACACGTCTTTTTTTCAAAATTTGTACATAATATACAGAAAATGTAAAGCAGCGACGACAAGCTTTTTGAACGGAAGTTGAAACACAGTAAAGGGAGCATTGACACTTTTGACACCGGAAATGGAGAGAGCGTAAAAGTTTTTCTTCGAGTATGTTCTGTTAACACGTTGCGAGCGGCAAGTAGCATAACTGCTTTCGTGGGGGAATTATGACCGACATTTAAAAAACTCTCTCACCATACAGGCATTTTATCATGAAATTCTCTCACGAAAGCTTTTATGTTAATTGCGGCAGTCAACGTGTTAAAATACATTTGTATTGAGTAAACTTTTAAATGTCAATAACAGTGTTAATTCCTTTAAAAAGCTCCTGAAGAAAGTTCCACCAATATTCGAAACGTTGAACTACAAATAAAATAATTTTAATAGGCTGATCGGAATATTCCTTAAAAACCAACCCACATAATGTTTGTTTATAATTAAAAAATTTTAAAAAACTTTTTCTGCAACAGTTCAACTTCTGAATTTAACTAAATTCACATTAGTTGGTGTAATTTTTTTTGTCACATTCCATCCCCTCAGACTCAGTACTCAAATTACTTGAGCAATCTAAGTTCGGTAGTTTCATCTAAAATTTAATTTTGTGAAGTGAATTATATTATAATGCTTAGAGTTAAAAAAGTATAACTCCTCCTCTTATGATTACTTTTAAAATAACAGAGAATAACAACAAATTTATATGTAAAGTTAATAATTGTGGAAAGATTTTAAAAGGAGTGGTTATAGGAATTTTAAAAAGACATTTGTTCACAAAGAAATAATTCAACTAAATTCAAATGTAATTTCTTTTGATTACAGATCGGGATAAACAATTCAAATAGCCCAACTAAGTTGAGGATGCTTTCCATATTTTTCAATTGCAAGCCTTCCAAAAACCCTCCCCGCAGCAGACAGGAAACCATTTACCTATTGTCGATACTTACCTGTATCAGTCGTTATTAATTGGTCGTGGGAAATGATATAAAGTTCAACAACGCAATTTTATTCAGAAGAGAATTCTCACCTGGTTTCGTTCTCTGAAATGTTGAAATGATCCTGCTTCAATACTTGTAATTCTGTAAAAACCTGAAGGAAATCCTACAATTAAATCGATTATTGTTAGGTTTGTAGAATGTAGCTTTACCTATGATAGGGTAATAGATTAGAATAGAATTATGTTATTTTTGTTTCTATTATTTCTTTAAAGCAATTTAATAATCTTCGTTGATTGTTTATTTGGTGCCGACTCAAAATGAGTTACTTACATTAGTTTAGGAGCTTAGTTTTGAGAATAAAAAGGTTTATTTTACATTATGAGCTTGTTCACAAATACATTTCTACAGTCGACTGCAATTTTTACCCATGTAGCTAACGTATTTGGAGAACAATTTTTCTAATCGTGATATGTAAATCTATGTGAAGATTATATTTTCTGTTAAATAGTATAGAAATCATCGAAAATTTTCTTCATTTTCATACACGTATAGAAATTGATGTCAACTGCAGAAAAAATTTATTTAAAGAGAAGTCATTCATGACGCGTGATACCAAACATAGATTACACATTTATTACGTGAATTCCGTGTAAATAATTTTTAGGTCAAATACTTTTTTACAATTAAATGTATATAATACTCTAAGTGTCAATACAGAACAGCTTTGCTATTTACCAGAATGCCTGCATGCTACGTGTATATAACAAACTTAAAACTGTGTAGAAAATCTATTTCACACAGTTCTTAAGCGTTACATAACACATGTCGTTGGCAACAAAAACAGAAAAAGGTATGCAATAAAGAGGCCAGAATAAGTGGAAGTTTAGTTTACCGCGAAGCTTTCAATTTATAATACAGGAATTTATAGATATTTTTAGTTGCATAAATATAGGTTTCACTTGCAAAACTTTAATTCGACGTGCATGACTTTATCTATATGAATTTTGGATATGAGTTTCTTTAATTCATGCATACAGATATGAAGAAAATTTATACTGAACTGTAATTTGTATAAATTTCGATTTGAATTATATCATAAAGAAAATAATACAGTGTAAAGTAGGTTTTACCATTTGTAAACAATCACAGAAGTGGACACTTTTGTAAAAATAATAAAAGTATCAAAGGGTTTTGATGCAAATGCCGCCATCAATTCTCTGTGTGCCTCACCTACGCAATTACCAATCACAAGGGATCTTACTAATTTTACGTAATTGGTTTAAGCCAATTTTTCTTGTTTTACGCTTTTGCTTCTGTTCGTCTTCCTCACTGTGTTGTAAAAGCTCGTCAGTAATTATTAACGTGAGAAAGCTTTTTCCCTATCCATATTATAATTGTTAATAATTTTAATGTTTCATAATCTATGATTAAGTCCGTCGAACTAGTTAGAGCATGTGTACCACAAAATCCGACCGAGTTGACGATTGAATCTTACAACTGGTCGAAGTGTATATGGGTAGCTTTCCGAATGAACATTTGGTATAATCCGTCTTCTGTTAAATGATCCGGCTTACTTTAGCTGATATATGCGTAATTTTAGATTTCTCAGCTCTTGCAAAGTAAGCCGAGGAAAATTTGTCAACGAAATAGCTTCTAGCTCTTGCTTTACAACTCAGTTCCTAACCTCTCCTTCGCCTTTTATTTTCTACTGTAAACTGTTAGGAAGAAGAAGTAGTCGAAGCATACGATCATCTACAACCGTTCTGGCAGACCAAAATACATTACCCAAACTACAAATAATGCGAATATAATTCCCAATGAATGGTCTTTACAAGTTTGGAATTACATCTGCTAAGGCTTTGCACGTTTTAATTAAACCATTAACAGCTTCTACTACCCACCGTATAGAAGTCACCAAACGGTATTCGTTGGCTTTTTCAGTGAAATGTTGAAATCGGTTTCTGGTATTTTTGGTATTAAGTTTATTTCGACTGCGTTATGCAGTCGCGGAATCCTCTGACAACTATCAACCAACGTCGTTATTGCAGAATCATGTTCTTAAGGAGTCTGAACTACTTTTCATATTAGCGAACAAATTCATTTTCTTGCCGTTGGCGAAATATGGGCCGAACACATCCACAATATAACCTGTAGTACCTAAATCATAGGTTTAACAAGCGGCCGACCTTTGTGCAACGAGTACGTTCTTCTGTAAAATGAATAATTGGAATTTTTTTCAATATAAACGTATGTCTCATCTGCCACAAATATTGCTTTATCTTCGCCATTCACAAATAGCTCTTTAACGACTTTTTTTCGTATGATCCTGTATCAGATCATCTCTAGAAGATATGTGACTTAAACTTATATATCATGGAACAAATGATTTTATTAGTGCTGTAAGTATAGAGTGAACACAACAAACTTTAGAACAGCAAATATGTTGAATGATAATCCAGTGCGCAGTTTCGTAAAATAAATTTCTAAGCATTTCCGAGAACTATGGTTGGAAGTACCTATTATGTTATCTTTAATGAAATTGACAAAATTGATAAGGAAATCTAATATGCGAAGTCCGGTTTAATTCCAATGATCATCTGAGCCATAAACTCCTACCACAAATGCTTTAATATCGCTACGGTTTAACATGGTAAGGCCCGCTTAATTTTTAGTACCATATCTTTTGAATGAGTTGGGCAACATCGCGTTTTCGGAGGTATTAAGAATCCTTTATCTATTTGAAATTAACACCTTACTTGTAGAGGAATTACTTTTAACTCAGGGCTATTATTTTTACAAACAATACATGCTTTTTGTCTTAAATTCACACAACAACTTTTTGACTTTCTGATCGTTTGATTGCTGCCAAGTGTCCATGTTTGGATGAACTGCCGGTCCAATCATCTGTTGAGTATTGAATATCCTCTTCACAAGCCCCAGAAGACGTCGATGGTGTGTATGTAATGTAGATAATACTCCACAAAGAAGCCGTTTTTTGGTATTTCTACGAGCATCTGTAAAACACCTGTCACATACCTTATCACCTACACTCCCTTTTGGGCCTGATTTTCTTCAATATCGATACCTCTCCTTTTTACTTTGAGCAAGATTCCAATATCTTCTTTAGATGTTTCTACACGTTGGGAATTCATTATTTTTTATGCTAAAGTCAATACATGACAATAAGCAGTTTTAGAAAACACTATTTACTAAGGGGATGTATTTTAAATTTTATTGAAAAATTTGTCACATTCACTCCAGTATTGATACGCATTGCAAATATCACAATTAACTTTTGGAAATTTAGCAGTTGCTTGAATGGAGTTAAAAATTACACCCTTAGAGATAAAAAGCAATCTATCAGGACAAATATTAAAATGTATGGAGATATGGCAAAAGATTTTTATTTTCGAATGTTATGTGTAAATCCGCCTTGTATACTTGGATTCACGAATTAATTTCTATGCTTCTAACTTTGTGTACTGAACACAAGATGGAAAGAGACAAACGAAGGTAGAAAATTGCGATAATACTTATTTCTTTTACCTTAGGAGTACTTAATTGAAATATGTTCAGCAATTCGTGCCGCACAATTGACAGAATCAATATTGCTGGAACATTCACTGACAACTTTACCTGAAGAGAGAAATCACTTGGAATTATTTACGACGTTCAGCGTTTTTCTTCAAGTTCACAATTGGCAGGGATACCTATGTCTGTCTTTTTTGAGAGGAAGTGAAGTAAATACTAGACAAAGTTTACAAGATTTGAAACATCGAGAAAGAGCCTCTTTAACAACAAATGTAATTGACTTTTGGAGTGACATACAAAATCAGCGTCGTGATATATTGATATATTATATTAAATAATTCAGTATTTCATGGTTCCACTTCGATTCTTCGCTAAGTTTGAATCAGTTTTTTAATATCTTCAGCTCGGATTAAGCGTTTATCATGACTGCCCCTAGGGTGTTTACGCTGTTATACTGCTGATTATTTGCGTAAATTAGCTTTTCCAGTATCGCCCATAATTGTTTTGGTTCGACGAGCAGGTAGACCTACTAAAAACATTAATACCACGCAAATCCGACCATAAGTTTATTGCCGTGCTTTTATGGATGGCAGCGTTGTCATGTTGGAAAACTCACTGTTAGTGTTAATTCCAATTCCAAAAGGGTATCAATTTTCCTTCCAAAACTCCAATGTATTCGCCACTCATTCTGGTAGAAGGCACCGCTAATGGAACTATTTCCGAGAACGAGAAAGCTCCATCAAATCTCCACCAAAATTTCATCTAGAAAAATGCATTGATTCCTTTCTAAGATCTCTTCATTAGCAATCGTAATAATAATAATCATTTTTTAATGTTAATTCTCATAGAACGTCTTTGTAGTTTGATGTCAATCACAGTGCTGATACTCGTTTTTGACATTTTAAAAGCTCACAGCACTTAATGACACACTAGATCGTCGAACGCGATACATTTAACTCGAGCTTTTTTAATTCATTTTAACTCTTTGTGGAACTGCTCACAACTGTTAAAATTCTACGCTTTTCACGGGTTGACAATTTTTCCTTCGGCTCGCCCCTTTCCATTAATCCGTAAAAACATTGATGTTTTGAGAAATTTGCAATTGTAACCTGATCTCGCTCTATCCTTCTTTCGGATTCCGTGTGAAAAGCTAAGATATTCCCTATTTCTTCTCCGACAAGCACTTTTCGCGCGGCATTTTAGCCAAAATGAAAACAATTGCCTATTTACTGTGTACCTGGAGAATCTTCACCATCATCTTCGATGGTTAAACATTGGTCAAAGATTTTTCGCTGGGAACGGAAGTCAATGGAAGATGATCCATGCTGTAGAGAGCCATCAACGGTGGTAGTTACGCAGGATAACGTGGATTTGCTCGAGGAAGTTGTTCTGACGGACCAGCGCTTAAAGGCCAGAGATGTCGCAGAATAAGCCGGTACATCGAAAACAAGTGTCCTACAGATTCTTCATGGGCATTTAGGTATGAGAAAAATCATCGTAAGATGGGCACCGCGAATTTTTGGAGTTGTGTAAAAACGACGTAAGTGTTCTCCATAAGATTGTGACAGAGGATGAACTTATGGTTCCTTTGTCCAAAAGGGAAAGCGAAGGTCACACAAAGCACCAGAAAGGTTATGGTAACAGTTTTCTAGGATACTGCTGGACTTCAAGGAACGTAAATTGTAAATGTCACATATTATGCTGAACTTCTACGGAAGTACGTAAAGCCATTGTCGAGAAAAAAAGAGAGGAAAACTGTCTTACACGATATTGCGCCCGCACACACCGCTGGTATTTCAAAGACTACTGTTAAGGAATGCGTCTCCGAGGAATTGGATTACATTCCAGACTTGGCCCCAAGTGACTATTTTTTATTTGCCAAACTAAAATCAGATTTGCGTTCAAATAAGTTCAATTCCAACGAAGAAATCCATGAGGGGGTTAGACAGCATTTTGAAGACAAATCTTCAGACTACTATATTAGTGGTGTTAAAGCACTTATTAAAAGATGTGAAAAATGTGTTGAAATATTTCGAAAAATAACCACTGTCTCTTCCTTCTATCACTCCTCGTTCTACCCTAGGCCATGAATACTTGGACAACTCTACTTGTATACTTCTTTTATATAGTGCAGACAACATCACTTCTGACAGAAGACTGCTAAATTACAAAGAAAATACCTCTCTTGCCGTCACGTGCAGGACATAAATATTTATTCAAATGTTTGGTGTGATAACGATAATTCCAAAACACTTGTGCTTAAGCTGTTGGATTATTTTGGAATATATTATGGTATTCTACCCTCTACTACGTTAAATGGAACTTTGTCTTGTGTTTGTAGTATATAAAAGCCATTTACGGAAATGATTAAAAATGGAAAATCGAGACTGAGAGTTCTCTTAGCTTTTCAAGTCATGAAATGAGTAGCAGAAGATATTATAACCCGAACTAATAACAAATTTTGTCCAACACGTTCCCTACCACGTGTACCGTTTTCGGTACACGTTTCTCTTTCATGAGAATATCAGTAAAGTAACATGAAGTAACATGAACGTATATGGGAGAATTACTCTCAGTGATTAAAGTCCGGCAAGGAACGTGTTAATAAATAATAAAAAATGCAGTTTCAAATTTCATCTTTCCAGGGTATGCTCCATTAGTTGAACCCATTTCGTGTGGAAACGGGGACGTTCACTGAGGTTATATGAAATAATAGCAATACCATATTTTCCCTAATGGGAAATAAAATCTCATTTTGTCCCCTTGAAATGAAATAATGGCATGCAAAATAGGAAATAAAACCTGAAGGCATTATTTTGCATTACCAAATGTGAAAGTCTCATTTTACTCGATACGCTCTTTTCGAAAGATTTGCGAGGACTGTGACTGTAGAGGGAACCTAGTAATTTTATATCTAGATAATTGGACAACTGTATCAAGTTCCATCAGAGGTGTTTCATAAATATAATATACGGGGGAGGGGGGGATTCTAACCGTGTTCGAGATAACTGTACTTGGCTTTTTGGTCATCGTTTAGCATGCAGGCCATATAGTTTATACTAGATATGGTTTGTGTACCCGTCTAATTTCATATGATACAGAACACTTGTGGCTTTTAAGTGAGTGCTGACTTACTCCACTACTCCTCTTTGGTTATAAGCTGCACAGTTTTAAATTCAAAACTTTTTTACACTTTGCACATAAATACGCAAATTTATGAAAAGAATCCGTAATTGCACTTTTCTTACATAAATTGGGATCGACATAAGTTTCCCTTAATTTGATATAGGACATCTCCTTTCGTTTTTGAGATAAGCAGTCCATAAGCAGACTCTTTCCATGAAGAATAACAAAAACGATTCCTGGCACAACAAAAATAAGTGGAATTATAAAAAATTAAAATCAAATAAAAAGTATGTCGTTTTACTGGTTTATTAAAATAATTATTAAACTTATCTGTTTTAAAAATAACTGCTCTATGTGCACCTCATATTTGGCTAGGCCAGAGTACATAGCGTCGTTCGGTGCTTCTTGTCCTTAACCCTTTTCACTGTTTTCTGAATTCGTGTTCCTAACAGGTTCCTCCTATCAGTTTTTTTAGAACAGACTTATTCCTTCATGGTGCTCCACACACACGGTGTCAGATTAGATTATCTTCCTGGCCACCTAATAATTCCATCTCATCTTATCCTTAAATTGAAGGTCATTGTTAGGCGGCGCATTGTCATGGTGAAATATTTTATTCTCGAATGTTAATGATACTTTTTCAAGAATTTAAGGTAGGGTACCCTCTTAAAAACCTTTCCATTCTGCACGTCTTCTTGAAAAGAGTAAAATTTCCAGAAGAACATCATTCTAAATACGTACCCATATTGAATTGAAATCCAAGTCATTGATTACGCGGATGATGTGGCGTTGGTGGTGGGGGACAAGTTTATGTCCACTACCACTGATATCATTAGGGATGCTCTTTGAGCGCTAAAAGGGTGGTGTGATGAATAGGGTCTAACTGTCAACGTAAGCAAGGCAGAAACGATAGGTCCCTTAAGGAAGACAAATAATCTAGAGTTTGAACCCACAGTTGGCATAGAAACTATTCTACTGCTGTCAGGCAGAAATACTGGCCTTGGACTATTTAAAGGAAGATCAGTTGCGAAAAGGTGAAATCTTCCCTACACTGGGTAATCACGTAGTGATCAGCGATGGAATGTGTACAAAAATTCAATGGGTGTGCCTCAGAAAATGACATAAGACCTCGCTGAGTTAGAGCGTAGCTAGGGATCGAAGAAAACGAAAGAGTTGACGTCTTAGCAAAGCAAGGGTCGATCGACTCTAAAGTGCCACCAAAATCGGAGAAAAGATACAATAGTTTGCCAAGAAGAAGTTAAGAAAGTAAAGACAAAAGAAAAGTAAAGAAAAGTTAGAAGAAAAATTCCAAGCATGGAACGAATTACACTCAGATAGTTTCTTTCATTACTGGACACGGTCTTTGGATATCACTTCAAAAGAATGGTAATTCTAGAGGATGTTATTGCAAGCTGAAGTATACTGAGGTGGCGGAGCAGATTGTATGTGACTGCTCGCCCTTTGCGAACAGAAGGTTAACTGTCATAGGCTGTAATAAAAAGAGATGACGAAAGCAAATTTATAACTGTGGGAGCATTCACGTTTTAATGTATTCTGTTGCGTATTATTGATTGCGTGACATGAGAACTGCGCAAGTAGTGTCATACGAAGTCTTACGATCAATATTAGATACCATGAATCGCATATGACGAGAACTTGACAGAATTACCAATATCTTGATTTTCGACCACTATTTAGGGGGTTTTAGTTGGATATCAGCCCTAATCCTTGGTATATCAAAATTCTCTGGCTAATATACTATGAGAATCATCAATACTTTCGGAAGATTGAGTTTTTACCGCCCTTCCCCCAGCGTGCGGCATGTCACCACTATGATTAGTAAATTAACATTATGGGCATATCGTTAAGTATGTATTGTCATTCTCTTACCAACTAGAGGTAACGCAAGATTTCTTAATCTTCATAATATCTTTATTTTCTGAATTGTCTGTGTAGAGGATTAAATGTGTCAAAAGGCGTATTACAGCGTTGGGCTCCCAAGCCTTCCTTGATGGAATCTTGGATTCAAACTTTGCGGCAATTAACACCTCGAGTAAAGTAACTTTGTTTACGTTACGCCTCGCAGCACCTCAGCAGCCATTGAAATCCAATCTTAAGGTTGTCGATGTTGCTACCTTTGTGAATTTCCAGGCAGGATGCGATAACTTCTAACGCCCGATATGTCGATTAATATAGTCGTTTTACTCTCTCTTTTAAGACTGGTATTTAGTAACAACATCACGCCATTAAGCGTTGGCGTTCGAGTGTGCCGGTCGCAAAGGATCCCTATAGAATATCAGTGGATGGACGATTTGCTTTTTCTAGCATTTATTTCAAAGTATTTCAAGAATATACAACAGCAGGCGTAACAAAAGGTTGGAATTAAATTACTCTCCGTTTTGTCTTATTTATTTACATAAACCACAAATTGTCTGAAACTCCTAAATATTTCCTAGCATTTATACAGATTTATGTTTGCTCTTTCAACAAAATCGTTGGTCCTTCCTAAAGCCATTGTCTGCCTATAGTCCTGGCTAGCGTAGTATTTATTCCTAATTTTTGATTAAATATTTGTCAGATGCCAGGGCGACGAGCCGATTTCCAAACAAAAACAAATAGTATGCCGTACTGTTCGTTTTCGGCATACCATTTTTATTGTTAACACTTCAACTGGTTTTCTATTTTTCTCCCTTTAATTATGAATCATCGGTACGAAGACAATTAGAACAGCCCACCCAACCACACACTCACGGAAAACTTATACGACCTTTACCCTTTTACTTAAGAAGGACTAACAAAGCTTTGTTCAAAAACTGTTGATTTTAATAATTGAATAATCGACGAGGTAATTAGATTAGATTTACCCTTGCACCGAATACAAGCTACCGTGTCTAATATTAACACCCACGTACCTCAGGGCAGTATTTGTCAACTATTTAATAGAGCATAATAACTGCTAGCTTCCATAGCCAGTAACACCTAAATATATTAATAATTTGTACAGGATATAATTATTGAAAATGACTTATTGTTTATCGTAAGCATGCATAAATCATCTTTATAAGCTAGTAGAAATTTACTCTGCCTCCAACAATTGCAGGCGCACTGTGTAATATTCAAAGAAAATTAATTATCAGAGACTCCATCCAGTACAATGTCATATAGCATACCTGATAGAGGACACCTTTGCCTAATACCTTGGCAAAACAGGACAAAAGACAACAGTTTTCCCTGGTGATTTTTCATAAAACCAAATCTCCATAATCTCCATTTCCTCATAATCAGTGTCAATCTGGGTGGAAAACCAAATGTGTCCAGAGCTCCAAAAGGCACATTTGTGATTCACTCTATCAAAAGCTTTCTGCTGGGCTAAGGAAACCATCATTTGCTCATGACCAGAACAGAGAAATTCCTATGCAGCTTTCTGGTAGCAAATCACGTTTATAATTTGTCATTATCACTGAACGTGATTAGGTTTCCTGTAGTAGTGCATCTCTGATGTCATAATTTCGTCGGAATCAGGTGAAACAGATCTCTACTCCACCTAGAAGTGAAATTTTATCACCCCCAATAGTTCAGAAATAATTAGGTTCCTGAAATGTATGTGGAATTCTGGACTCATGTTGTCATGTCATGGAAGATTATATCATATCCTCCAGAAATAATCTCCTTTTTGCTCGCTAGGTGGGTGGATGTGTTGAAGAAAATAAAAATTAAATTTGGTGGTGGATAGTTCAAAATATACATCGGGTAAAAAAGGTTTGGCAGGCCGTGTGGCGTACACACGTGTATGTATCTACTCTGGGGACTACCGCATTACAGATTTTTCAGCCTATATCTATATCTTATAAGGAAAATATTGTTATTTCTTTAAAACATGAACATTTGTTTTCAACCTAATATTGCAGGACGGAATAGAACTAATTCCATATCTTTATATATATATACAGTGAAACCTGTTTAACAGAACCTGTAAAAGACGGAAACCTGCCTAAACGGAACAATTTTCCTAACCCATCCAAAATTTGTTTCATTTTCATATATTTGGCACCTGTATTAAACGGAACCTGTCTAACGCGGAAATGGAAACCGTACTCAGACTGAAACTGTTATTCTGGACCTTCATAAAACGGAAAGCTCTTTACCTCATATGTGTTAGACAATGTTATTCTTTATGAACAGGAAAAATTTTTATGAATGTTGACAACACCGCTACAAAGAACATTCAAGCGCTTCAAATTGAGTTGAGAGAAACGAACAAATGATTACAAAAATATCATCAGAAACATTTCTGCGAAAACGATATTTCCTCCATCCTTTTGGTCACGAAAAGAGCCAAATGAAAAGCAGGATGAATTTCTGGGAGAGATTTCTTGGAATGTGCGATTTGCTACATTTCTTTCGGTCGTGCTCAATTCGCAATGATACACTTTTCGTCACTGCGGAAAATTCTCTTTTTTAGATTCTTTAGAAATATATATAGGTATATATATTATGCCTATATACCGTATTTCTATAAAATATATTCTTGATAAGCGTCTGGTTTTTAAATTCAGTATTCCCTCTATAAAACGGACACCTGCTTAAAACGGAATATAATATGGGCCCCAGAAATTCCGTTTTGGGCAGGTTTTACTGTATATATTTCTCGTAAATTAAAAATTCAACTTGCAACATGCTCAAATTTAACATTTCGACTGGCGTGGGGGCCACCGGTGACCGGCATTTAAAAGCTCTCTCACGGCAAAGGCATTTTAACACGGAATTTTCTCACGAAAGCTTTTATGCTAATAGCAGCAATAAACGTGTTAGTAAGGATAAAATGTTCTACAAAGAAAGTTTTCAACATTCTGCGCTTCGCTTTCATCGTCGATAAATGCTACAAATAATTCGTCTAAATCTTTAAAGCTAAATGGAGATCCACTCTATATGTTTATATTTTTGGATACTTCTTTTGTTTTGCTTTTATGCCAGCATCTAAAAATTTATTAACTGTATCTTCATCACTATAGCAAATATAGGCTGACATGCTAAGCTGCTTTGTGGAGGAAAAGTTGATAGCCCTTCTGTAGACAAATTGATTCTACTAAGGAGTAATCAGGGGACTGTCGAGAAGAGTGAGGACACTTCACTATCTAAAAGTAGAGGATCGGACAGCATTGAGACATGTGTTATGCTGAAGTATTCAGTGCAGACGTTTTGGCTATTACACCTGTGCAGTAGGACCATGCTACGTTGAGGGTGGATTCAGGAAGGGACATTTTCTATGTTCTTACCGTTTGCTTCTCCAGATGTTTTTCTATGTTCTTACCGTTTGCTTCTCCAGATCAACTCTCTACAAGGAAGAGGAAGAAGGTGAGACTGATCATTAAGTGCAATGCAATCTCGTATGATACAATGTGACGCATTTGTGATTAGAAGAAGCCTACTTATCACAAGCCAGGAAACAAAACGAACTTTCGTAGACCCCAAATGGAAGGAGGTGATTGAAGTAGCGCTATGCAATGGAAAAGTGGTGGAAAAGTTGGTAGATTAAAGGTGATGAATCGGACAATATTTTCTGATTACAAAAACGGATGTGCCAAAATATACCAAATTGTTGGAGAGGAATCTGAACGAAAATGTGAGGAAAACACCAAAGATCTTAGGAGGTCACAGTCACAGTTGGAGGTGATAACATTAAAATTGTCTGAATAACGCAAGGAGGCAAGATCTCTTACTTCAGTAGAGGATCAGGATCTTAGTCCATAGTGGAACGCTGAACTGAAAAACCTGAAGAAACGGGTGTTGTCATTACTACTTGTTTCCTTTTTATCTATTGGTTAACCTCACTAACGGTTATTTCTCCTTACATGCTTGTCGAGGAACCTAATCTTAACACATTGTCTTGAAATGTAAATATTTCTTGGCTCCTCGCTAAAAAGTGCACTTTCTGGGCTAGGAGGAAAACTTATTAAGGAAACCATGTGGTGCCCTAAAAAGATTTTCTTCAAACTGAAGACTCACACCATATAAAAAAGGGGGATAACAATAACGTCCTCAACAGGGCCGTTCCAACAGACTTTTGCACCCTAAGCACTTCGAAATTTGAAATCTTCTTCTTACCAAATGTCATTTGCGGTCTACAATTAGAACTTTTAATATTTCTACTTACATTTTATTTTTGCTCCTTTAATATTGAGCCTGTTTCTGCTGTTTTTGCTCCTTTTACAAACTGTGCCTTATTATCTGAATAAGAAGGAGGCTGGGCCAACCGAAATAGACATGTTCGGAATTGTTTTTGTCCCTGGTTATGAATAGATTTACCAAACTAAATAAATGAATTGCTATTTATTATTGCATCATTATTTAATGATATATTCAGCAATCTAAATATTTTTTCAAAATTTTCTGCTGTTAATAATTAAAAGCCTTTAGGTAAACTTGCTTTAATTTTTTATAGCGGTTCATCTCCGCCACGACGGAGTGTGAGGGAGATGCAAAGTATTCATTTGAAAATGGGTGATGTAAATTCTGTTTCTACAGTGAAATCAGATTCGTAGAATTCCAACAGAAAATGTAACTGGCTTTTTTTAAAAAAACTCTAAAAATCTTAAGTAGTGTTATTTTGAAAATTGTTACGAATACATATCCTTTTGTTAAATACTTCCTTCATTATTTTCGGGATACTGCATTAAATACAATTTTTATATCATGAATAATTCTCCCAAAATTTAAGAAGTGGTAAGTGATTCAATAGTTATTTCCAGTGGTGTATATTATTAGAAATGTAGTATTCTTCGCGAAAAGGCAGTTCTCACGATGTGATGCCTTTTCGCACAATGTCAGATCTGCATCCTTAAAAGTGTTTTTCTGTTTTTATCATCATCACTTCACGTTCTGTAAGGAAATACGAAAATAAGCAAGTAAAACACGTGTCACTTACTTTTATTCATAAATATTAATAATTTTCGCGGTGAAAAGTCGATGGCATACCCAAACTCGAAAACAAGTTAGCTGCATGTCACTGCGAAACAATCTTCTCTGTCCTAATCTGTTTACGTTTCTTGAAAAATTGTCAAGGTGAATGGTATTATTCACGACAAGTTATGCATAATTTATAATTATTTCAAATTTTTTCTGTTATGTTTTCTTTGAAAATTTTGATGTACAGTAAGCACCCCTAGTTTAGGAGGGTGTCCCGAATTAATTCTTTTCTTTAATCAGATATCTGCGTCTCCAGGTGGACTGGATGCAGATTTATTACACAGCGTTAGTCGATGATCAGGTTAAGCTTCTCACATACCTGCATAATAGGTACGTTTCTGTCAAAACAAAACGAATTATTGACCCTGGCTACCATTGGTTTACCCCATATATTAGAAAATTAATAACTTTGTGTAACTCTGCATACCGTCGATGGAAGCAATTTCGTACACCCGATTATTGGGACAGTGTCCGTGTTCTACGTAACAAAGTTAGTGCAGAAATCTGTAAGCCTAAATCCAAGTTTTATAATACTAAATTTAAAGCAAATTTGCTCAGAAGACAACCCTGAACTGCTCAGTTAATTCGGATAAGTTAAACCAGTAGATCACCATTAATACACCAATGAATGTATCTTACCCAGCGTCAACAAAAGTTCGTATGTGGTGTTGAGTCGCCTGGTTTTTTACATGTATCTAGTGGTATACCTCAAAGATCTATTCTTGGACCCCCGTTGTTCTCAATTTTTATTAACGACCTCCCCTTTATCCTTCGGGACTGCAGTTTTCATATATATGTCGACGATACAAAGCTGTACATATCTAGGCCATTGGGATTAATCAAGGACGCCGTTTTCCGGCTGAATGATGACCTTGAACGCTTATTTATGTGGGCAATAGATAAGCCGCTGCTTCTGAATCCTTTTAAATCAAATGCCATTAGATTCTTTTGACACTTCTTCCTTTCCCACTGTCAACATTAACGACACTACGATTCCACTGCTAAAAATCTTGGTGTTATTCTTAACAGAACCTTAAATTGGTCTCAACACATTTTCGACGTCATTGGTAGGTTGTCCCGTGCATTGCGTATGCTTTCAATGACTATTCACTTTACACCACGTGATACTCGTATTATGTTGGTAAAATCATTAATAGTTCCCATAATGACGTACTGCTGTGAATTACTTTGCAAGATAAATTCGGTATCCTCACGAAGGCTTAATGTTGCCTTTAACTTCGCTATCTGCTATGTGTACGGACTACGACGTTTTGATCATGTCTCTGTTTATACTTGGAGAATCTTGGCGTGCAACCTAGATGTTTATCTTATTTTGTGCACTCTTTTATTCCCTCATAAAATTATTAAACTTCGTGTCATTTGGCCGTAATTTTACGTTGTCTATGCCTATTTTCCACTTTCGTGTGACTGAACAACGATTCCTTGTTGCTAAAATGTTTATACCCTATATGATAGATGAGGTATATTACTTTTGATCCAATGGTTGAAACGCATAGAACTAATAATTCTAGAGCAGAATGAATTATGTGCATATGCTCAGAATGTGAAAGCAAATCGATTTAAGCATGTCCGTCCGTCCGTTCGTCCGTCCGTCTGTATACAGACCTTGGTCCGGCCGCCATATTGGATCTTTCTATTATTGGAAATAACTCGAAGGGGAAGCAATCTATCACTTTGAGATTTTCTATAGATGTGTTTGATGAGTTTCCAAGTCGGAAAAACGAAAATAGGCCGCATCCCCCACTCTTTGGTTTGGCCGCCATATTCAATTTTTGGATTATTGAATATAATTCGAAGGGGAAACTACCTATCACTTTAATAGCTTGTACAGATGAGTTTTATAAGATTCCTAATCAGAAAAACAAAAATAAGCCTTGTCCCCCCTCTTTGGTCGGGTTGCCATATTGATTTTCCAGATTATTGAACATAATCAATTAATTAACATTAATTAATATAATTAAGAAAGCAAGCTATCACTCTAAAATTTTGTACAGCAGAGTTTTATGAAATGAATTATATTATGATATAAATATATGAATTATATTATGATATATATATAGGGTATCAAGTGTTCAGTCTAAGGCTGATTATATATTTTATTTTTTTTTGTTTTTCCTCTTTTTAGTTTTAAGTTTACTAGGTCATATTATTTTGAATTTTAGTTTTTTTTCTTCTCTTCCTTTTTTCGTCCATTCCTGCACTTATCTATGAGATACAACTTTACTAGTGTAGCTGTCACAAAAATAAATGAATTTGGATTTAACACCCCATTTGAAACTTGAGCCTCTTCGTTTTGTTTTTGTTACTGGTTTTCTTGGAAAAGTCTCCTTATTATTTTTTTTAAATTATGCATTAGTTATGTATTCATGTTATTCTTTTTTTTCCACTGCAGTCTTGTACATGCAAGAAAGTTTTTCGAAGATAACACAACATTCTGCTATTCTCATAAAATTTTAACTTTTTTCTCATGCAATTATTATATAACCTATCTAATGGCATGCTCAGCATCTTGACTCAGTAGCAATATTCACAAGGGATGTGTACTGTGTGCCCATTATCCTCGAAAAAGTTGGAACTCGCAACATTGCTTTTGTGTTATAAACTCGTCTCTAATTTAACTGAATGCCTCCTTTGTTGGATCCTTCTTTCCAACTCTTAGGAGTATATCTAGCACTTTCCCAAGCATTGCCCGAAATTTTATGAAAATTTGAACAACTCTTACCTTTATCTGCTTTCATAAGGTAAAGTTGTCCTTTTCGGTTTTGCAGCTTAAAAAATTTGAGGCAAATGTCTGCCCGCAATTTGGAACTTAATTCCCAACAAAACTGCAAAGTTTCTTAATTAAAATGTTCCTCTCGCATAGCCAATAAGAGTACCGTGTTTAGCAGTATCGCAGCTTTTACGTCATAGAAAATGTCTTGGATATGGAAAAAGAAACATCTGATTTTCTTTTTTGAATTAGATGAAACGCTGCGTTAAGGAAAAGACATTCCACAGTTAATAACTGTCCACTTTTGTCAGAAAAACTTTTAATATTTCTACTTACTTTCTGAATACAGAAAATCCCGTTGAAGGTAACCTTTGAAAATTTTACACTTCTCCCACAGACGACGACGATAGTGTCGACGGTGCTGAATATGATACTTCTTTGACAATTTCCTTCAAATTAAGAGCTGCTAAACCTATACCTCAGGTTGAGTTTCCTTCAGTAAAGTCAGCAGAGAAAATGAACGCGTAAATTCTGGTCCTTTGTTATGCAAAAGCTCACTTTCTTCTCTTGAACCTGATTCCTCTTCAACCAGACCACATAGAAGCCGGAGGCTTTTTTTCTGTAGACATAAGCGGTACACAAACGATTGTAAAAATCTTTTGGTTTACTTTTATATATAGTCACTTCACTAAAACATAAAATTGCAAGTTTCAAAAAATAAATCCCGAAACTATCTACCCTATCTCTTTTAATAATATGTATATATATATATATAAAGACACAATATAAGAAAACAAGAAAACTACCAAAATGAATAGAAATGACTCTAAAACTAACTATAAAACACTAACGTAATGATACTAACTAGCGAAACAACTTGAACACAATCAGAATCTATTACTAAAAAATTTTTTCAAAAAACTATAAAATTGAAAAACATCCAAAACAGTACAATTTTCATAAAAAATTTTGACTGTAAACACATTTATTGCCACAGCAAGTAGGGGCTTCAACAAGAGCCCATAAAATTAGTTTGAAACGTAAAATTAGTTTGAACGGATGATTAATTTAGAATATTCATCCTGACTTTGTATACAGAGCGTGCTTTCAGCGACCCATTGTCTTTCTCCCACCTAGAATGCATCTACCGCTTTTACCTGCAGGAGCTCAATAAAACGCGTTAAAGCACTCTACCCTCGATAAGTGCACGATGGACGAGGTAATCAGGTAATTTACCACGGCCGTCCGTCCCTTCATTGAGAGTTTTTCCAAAGCCGCTTGGCAATTACGTAATTTTTCCGACATACACGCCCTACCTCAGGTAGATATCCATCTACTGTATTCTGAGTGGTGTATCCGTACGATCTCGCCACGTACCACACCACACAACACTTCTTGGCACTTTCACAGATTGATGGAAAAGTCGCGTCCCGCGTTACGAAAATAGCCAGATGGTCCGCATACGCCAGCATGAGAGGCCGCACAATGGTATATGGGAGTTAAATTGAATATTCCCGCAGCGACCGACGAAGATTTACCAACAACTTTTCTAGGGCAAAGCCGTAAAGCAAACCTGACAAAGGACACTTCGGCCTGACATCCCAACAAAATGGGACGGGAGAAAACATTTGCCTTTGATGCTTAGTCAGAATAGCAGAGTTCCTGTAGAGCCTTTGGATGACTTTCAGCCATCAGAACGGTACTCATGAGACACACTGTCGAAATCCTTCTCTTAATCGAAGGAAGGAAATCATGGCCGCTTGCATACCCGTCATCCTTGAGCATGGACGTTTGCGACATCGGCGTGGAGTAAAGTTGGGTGTAATAACCCCGAATATAATCCGCCGGTTCGTTTCCGTCAAGAATTTGTGCAGACTCGTCAATTATGCAGTCGAGTTACACGACAGCAGTACACTTGCTTATTCTTTCGAAGAAGTATTCGGTTGGGGCCTTCCCTTCCGAAACTAACGCGACTGTTTCCAGAGTGCAAAGTCCAAGCTATACGTTTGTGCTGTCAGCCTGTCAGTCCTGCTCTGAGCCCTGGAGTCGAGAGTGACGTGAATACATGCGAAGAGCACTTAAA
>QYTT01094279.1:7025-20524 GCA_006980735.1 Dasypogon diadema
GAAAATGATTATTGCGTCACTTTTTACTTCTTAGGCTTTATAGAATTTTCTACCACGAACCATGTTGCTTAATGCAGTATCTCGAAAACAAATATCTAAATTACAAGAAGTGATGCAGTACTTTCGAGATAGTGAAAAAATTATGTACAACAGAATATGTATTCTCAACTATTTTCAAAGTAACTCTAGTTGAGATTGCTAGCGTCCTTTATAAAAAAAAGCCTGTAAGCTTTTTAGTTGATACCCTACAAGTCTGATTTCAAAATAAGAAAATAGCTGACATCTTCCGTGCTTAAAGGAATTCTTTGTATCCCTTTCACTCTTCCCCGTAGAGGTTTTGGACCGCTACAAAAAATATTAATTAAAGTTTTAGATAAACTGTTCGAGTAATCCCTTAGAGGTTTTAAATGATGCGATAGTGATGTGTGCTTGCTTCTAATGTAGATTTCCATGTCAACAAGTCTTCTTACTTAATTTAGTATAATATTAATATACATTTCTGGGATACCATTATATTAATCCAAAATTTCTTATCATCCCTCATCGCCGTTAAAGTGACAACTGATGCAATAATTATTTCTGGTATTGTAGGTGTTCCAATTATTTGGATATTTTAGTAATTACATGGATATAAATAACTGTGGAATTAAAATTGGAATTAAAAAAAAGTGGTTCAAAAATGAAGGATCAAAAATTATAAAATTTCATTGCTTAAATATTTTATCTTGCTTGGATGTATTGCATGATTATAAGCAAAGCTTTGTGTAATTTATTAATTTTTAGAATTAAAGTTTGCTTTAAGAAGAGCAAGAATAATTCATTTCGAAAAATCATTATTCATCCCACTAAAGAAAAATAAAACAACCATATTATAAATACGTAAAATAGATCTTTTATGACTTCTTAACTGGCTTGGAAGTAATCAATTACATGTCTAAAGATATAGAAAACAATTCAATTATAAGTAATTATAATTTAAATTTTTTCAATTTTAATTACTTCTATCTGTAATGGAAAAGCTAGATATATGCGATTTTTTACGGCTCTTTTCATAAAAAGCAGGCTTTTTTCATGCTTTAATCGAGTAACGAAAACATCATTACGTGATGGCATTTTATGGTTTTCGACATTTTACGTTTCATACCATTAAAAGCAAAGCGGCTTTTTGCTTTTTTCCTTAAAAAAAAGAAAGAAAGAAAAGGCTTTCAAAATTTTGTTGCTTTAATAATTTAAAATTAGAGATTTTGCAATTTTTATAATGTTGTCAGGAAGCAAAAGAGAAGATATAATTTAATCATCCTTCCTTTTTAGGGTATTTGAAAAATACAAGATGTTGGAACATATATTGTGTGAAAAGAAAGGAGAAAATTACTTCTATGCAGTATAGTGTAATAACAAATACTTGTTGCAGGGTGAGGGGGTGGTAAAAAACGCAGTGGAATTCCAGGAAGGGCTATATATCGGTAATTAGACAAGATAGCGGCAGGTATGAGCTCTCCCCTGTTCAACGGGGTTGTTAACTAAATATCCACTTGAGCGTATTACAGACTGGGTGAACAACCAACATCACCAAGTATGGGACGTGACCCCATTTGACAGAGTAACCAAAGAACTTTGGGGTTCACCGAATGCCAGCTTGACATCTAAGTTTCTCTGATTAAACAAACCGACATTAAGATTGTTTGTTTCGATTCTGACGGGACATAGTTTCATAAATTCACGCCAACATAAGATCGGCTGCTCTAGAGGTCTGGTATTGGATGCGGGGAGGAAATAGAGACTGTGGCACACTTCTTGTGTCACTGTTCGTCACTTTCGGCGAAAAACTTTGAACACCTGGGGCACTACTTCAATGACGAACTGCATCGGAGAGGTGAAAAGGGATGGAAGCGTATCCTGGTTTTTAGTAAGTCGACCGAGTGGTTGAGTTACCGATAGAATCCGTCCCGCCTATTTATATTCTAGGTAGAAGAGCACCCTCTCCAAAAAAAGGCAAGGACCCCGGAAGATGTTATGACAAGAAATGCATAGCTACCTCCAGAGTAGCCGTACAACAGGTTTTCATGAGACCCATTTAGGAGCACAGGAAAATGTTTGAAATTTTTGTAAGGCTAATTGTGCTTTTTTTTATTTTTTAGCTCCTATACTAATGCAGTATAAGTAAGTAATATATTGTAAGTAATGAATATTTAATTTAGAATTTAATACCTCTTTCAGTTCCTACGTCTAGCGAGCTGAGACCAGAATCCATATTTAGTAATTAGATATTTTAATTTTGTACATTAATAACGTACTTTCTTGATGAAGAAAATGCAGCACAAATTTGTTTAATTTAATTTATTTGAATGAATTACAAAATATCTTAATTATTTTATTTTCTTAAGGTCAGTACATGAATGAGCAGTCATCACTTTCAGATAAACTGATTCATCTGAGAAAGGGTTACAATAAGCTTCAAAAGGTCAAATAAATACCAGCAGTATCCAAGGAGATGTGGCCATTGCTAATATTCGAGACAAGCGCTATTGTTTCTATGACTTTTTATATGTAAATGTTGTCAACATAAAATAATATTCGACCATAGCAGCGATATTCCGGAAGGCAGGGGCAATCGAATCGAGAATTTCGTAAGGCTAAATTTAAGTTTACTGTCTCGGTCATGTAAATAAAAACTGTGTTATTTGGTTATGTTTATTTTATGAGTCACTTATTTTTTTTTTGACAGCCATTTAAATATTTTATTACTTTACAACTTAATCAGAACACAGTAGTTCCGTGTAAACATAAAAAAGCTTTATGAAAGGTTTTAAAGCAAGTTGCACAACAGTAAAAAATGTACTGACACTAAAATTCTTTACCAAGTAATTATGAGTAGAAAATTAATAACACGCAAATAATTTGCAATATAAATTGTTTCTGAACTTTCACTTTAAGCAAGAAATTTTAATTCTAATTAGGAAACGAAAGAAAACTTGAAGTGATATCATGGCTTTCAGTTTAGCTTTTTTGTACATAATTATGAAGAATGCTATTACATATCCTACGACAATGGAGAAACTTAAGATTGTTCACCATATAGGGTACTGTTGACTAACTAGGCTAAGATAATTTTTTAATCTGATTTTTTTTCATAGCAACGATTAATTAGTAGTCTTAGGTTTATGAAGACTGTGATCTACTATATGCATGAATTTAAATAATGCAGTTATGGCAGTAATTAGCTATGATCTAAATGCAAATTAGAATTACTAGCCGCTAGAAAAATGATTAATAAAGATGAGATATGTAAATTTAAATCTACTTCCTTCGGATGATATTGTCTAGTTACTAAATTGTCTTAACTTCATCCAGCCTATTGAATGAAGGAATTCTATAGTCGTATGGTTGCTGAAAGACAGCTAATGCCCTGAGGAATTCCTGTGTGCTTGATCGTAATTCCCCTGGTTTACTTGAACATCTTGCTTCAGTTTCACTTTTCTCTTCACTTTTGTTTTCCAATTTTACTTTTTCTAACTTGATGAACTAACCCTTTTGTTTTATTTATTTTTAAACTACGACCGTGCAAGTGGCTGAAAAGCGTGTTGAAAGTGATTGGTATTGTTCTAAATGTAGGTAGATAGCCTATTTTTGCCTTGACAAGTATTAATTGAGTGTGAGTTAATTTCTATGAAGGTAGAAAATCAATTAAATATTTTACGTAGAGGCTTAGCCAACGATGAGTCGCTACACTTATAAGTTAGGGGAGAAATTAGGTCCATTGATTTTGGACACATCAGGGTTTGCAAGTAGATACATTTAAAATATTACGCATGCAAAAATAAAGTGGTTCATGTATAGTTTTAGCAAGTAGCTAGTTGGTTACAAAATTAACAAGCACAACAATGCAGAAGTACGCAAGAATCTTTTTTGCCTCTAGGACAGGTTTATAGGGGAAACGTGGATAAGTTTCTTTAGTATGCTCAAACGCAGTGGCAAGTGGAAAAAATGATTTTCCGGCTAATACAACATGAATAATCCCAGATTTTCCATAGTTTAATGAAGAATACTTCACATTATAGGGAAAAGGGAAAATGTAAAATTGATCACATCAGCTGAGAGTGGCTCGCCAGAATGAATAGAAATAAGGTATCAACTAAGTCACCAACAGAAATGTATCTATTATATCCACATATTTTGCAAACTTATGATTTAACTTTAGAACCTGAAATATAGAAGACCAGAACACAAATAAACAAAAAGATTATATGATTATTCACTCTATTACAAAAATATATATCCTCACGGTTAAAATCGTCAGTATTCTGGGAAGCAAAAGATAAATTGCATTGAAAATTGTTGCAAAGATCTGCTAGAAGCATTTTTGTGGCAACAATCTGAATCTGAGTTAGCGTCTATTTAGATTTATGATTTTTGTCGAAATGATTCTTCCTCGATAACTGAAAGATTTCGATTTCTTCAATATAGCTTTCAACAAGAGCATTCGCGTTTTAGTCATCAGACTGAAAATAATGGCCAATTCTATTTTATTACTCCACAAAATTGAAATCGAACGGACTTTTCTTCACATTACATCACTTATTGCTATAACGAGACGAAGACATAGATCAAGACGTGGATTTGGAAACGCCCATGGCCTGACGTAGAAATACAAAAGATGAATAAGGAGTGGTTTTCAAACAGGCATATCGCAAAGACTACTGACCGGAGTCCAAAGGCTGTAAACAATTATCTAAGAAAAGGGCGCACTGTAAAGCTATAGGACATCCAACAAAAGTTACTTTGCGAGAAAAGAGAAGGATCTTGCGAACTTCATCAAAATCCAGGCAATTTTCCTTATATTGCTGGTACATCGGGCGTCAATGTCAGTAAATCGACCGTGCATAGAATTATACAAGAATCTGTTTACATTAAATGCCCACATACTGCTCAACACAAAATTGACCATTTGGGGTTTGCTCGTCTTCATATGATTTGGTCCACAAAGTGGAATAATGTGGTCTTTACTGATAGAAAATGTGTAGGAAGGAGCTGCTATAACTAAGTCGTCTGCAGTTGGAAGGTGGATCAGTAATGGTTTGGAGAGCTGTGTCATTTAATGAAGTCATGAGTGATGAGTTTAGTTTTTATCAATGAAGGCAAAAATTGCAGAATTACATAGACCAGAGAGAAGTAAAGAGAGGATATCGACCAACTTTTGGGGCACTCAGAATGGGTCTTTCAGCAAGATAATGCCTCAATCCACACTACTAGCAATGAAAAAACATAATTTGAGTCGAATAATGTGAGAGAATTGCCGTGGCCAAGCAGAACTCGGCATATGTATCACTGAGATAAAAATATATAGAGAGCATTGTCGCCTCAAGAATGGCACCATTTCTGGGTTTACCTCAATAATGCGTTATAAGATTTCTGGTCCGCAAATGAGTAATTCGTTTAGAAACTTGTAGTGGCATGATAATACTTATATCTTTTAAAATCCGCGCCAGCTAATACTCGATACTCGAAAATTGCTTCAATGCATTTTAAGTTGAAAACATCACAATATCCGGTAAGAAAACATCTATTTTTCATACTTACTATCTTCAGAGTTAGTCAGTGAGTAATCGCCTTGCTAGAAAGGTGGATTCTGTACGTCACGGATTAAAAATAAGTTGTTGTCGGAATTATAATTAGTTAGTAGTAGAAATGAATAATTAAAAAGTATATTTTGAAATGAGCTCGTTTTAATATTGACGAAAAATTTTGTGGTGATTTACCTTGAGAGTAACAACCCGACAAACTAATTAAAAATGTTCTAAAAGTATTTGTTTGTTATTTTATTGTTCAACAATATATTTACATACAGGCCAGAAGTTTATGCATTTTTAGTAGTGGCACAATTTAAATTCAATCTTGACGCGTTTTCAAAGATGCAAAAGACATGCCTATCCCAATTCAGTACACGGTTAAATTCTAAATTCTAATACTCTTCTGATATCAAGGCTTATATTCAATGCAAGTCGTATTTGGTTTTAATCATCGTAAAATATCAAAAGTACATTCAAATATATGTTGTGTGGCAACACTTTTTGCCACATATGAAAAACTTTTTGTTCATTTAGCTTATAATTCGTAATAGAAATTTTTGTATAGTATATAAGTACTTGTGATGTTCTCAATAAATTTAGTTCTGACTCGACCCAATATTCGAGAAACGAAAAGTTACATTTTGTATGACTTAATAGTTTCTAAAGTTGTATTACATTTTAATATTTTTCAAATACAAATCTAAATTAAATATGATTATATTGAGTTTCAATATTTATGCGGATTGCTATTAAGAGGATACATTACATTTAAATTAAGAGAAATTAAAATTTAATTGGTAGACGTCTTAAAACTTACTCATCATTGGTACTAAAGTTTAAGGCTAGAAGTATTTCATTTTAATATATGCCAAGGATTAGCTTTTAATATTTTTCTGGTGTAGTCGTATATACAATACCAAAAATATTAACATTTACTCCAAAATTTTTAACCGTGTACCTAATTATACGGAAGATAAGAGGAAGAGAAATTTGATATCACAATTATTTGCAGCCTAGTGATTGCCCGACAAAAATGTGAAAAAACTGTGCGTATTCCAAAATGTAGAAAATAGAGAAAAATAACAAAAACTTCTTCGTTTTATTAATACTTCATATCACAAAAATCCATTTAATTGTACTCTTTCAAATTCAAATTATGGCCAATATAGCAGGATAAAAAATAAAGGAAAAATACAGTAAATGTGATCTGTTCCGAAAAAACCCAACTTGTGTTCAATGGACGGTTTTTTTCGGAGTATATCATAAAAAGCCAACTTTATGTCCATTGTACACAAATTGGGTTTCTTTGGAGCAAGTCACAAATACTGCACAACTTATTTATCTAATACATTTTGAAGAATATCTTTCAAACCTTCCATTACTTTTATTCTCTCTTTTTCAATTTCAATTAGTTCACGGTGTCTTTTTTTTGTTTGTTCTACTTCCTATTTCAAAAATTCAATAACATCATTTTGGAACGTTTCGCATGTGTTGATTGTTTTGCGGGTTCTTCGTCCTTGACGAATGACGTCGAATCGTTGACTGCCGAAACTTGGGAATTCTGCAAAAAAAAGGGGGGGGGGGGTAGTTTTTATAAAATAGGAGCAGCCGTAGACAGAATCGCAACCTTCTTCTTATTACGTTTCTTAATTTTTTTGTAGCTTGTATTTCGTTTTACATGCTTCCTTCGGAAAGGGAAAATCTTTATCAAGTTTTTTTATTTCAGCCAAAACAGTATTCCACAACATATCCTTCTTGCGTTTTTCTGCAGAAAATTGATTTCCCACTTTAATCGTGTGGCAATTACGCACTTCATTTGGCTTCTCGTTCAAATAAGTTCATTACTGAGAAAATATTTATATAGCATTTACACTTCAAATACAACCGTCTCCAGAACAGCTGCAACCAGATCAAAATCAAGGCAAACTAAATCAATTTCAGTTTAGCATGTTAAAATGGTTACAATTGAAGTTTATTTGGTTGCATTTGAACTTGAAAAAGTTGTCATTTATTTGAAATAGTTGACGCTGATTTTGGTTTGGTTAGTTTTGCTTTTTAAATAGGTGTGTTTGATTTTGATTTGGTTGGCATTGAAATTGATTTGGTTATTCTTCATTTTGAGCTGGTTGTACCTGGTCTTGAAACCATTTCTTTTGAAGTGTAAATGCTATATTTTAAATCATCTTCCTCAAATTTCTGAAGTTCTGAATAATATTATATTTTACTTTTGATTATATATTATTATATAATAAATGACTTACTTTTATGTAGCTTCAGCCATGGCGTCCTTTTTTAAAATTTTACAATTTGCAAAATCAACAAGTTTCCGTATTCCTCACTCTCTTAGTATGACGTTTTGGAATTTTCGATATTTGACCTTAGATTATATAACTATGCCGGGATAAGCCATAACTTTCATAGACTTTGTATGTATGATTCAAGAAGTAAACTGCTGGCAATTAAGCTTATCTGACATTTCTCTGGGCAAAAATTACCTTATTTCACCTTTCTGAAACGCACACATACAGGCTTCAGGAAGAGTTTTCCTTACTTACACATTAGCGAGCGGCTTACCCATCTGTCCTTATAATCTAAGTATTTGACCAAGTAGACGACCATAACCCCAGCACAGTTTCACATAGGCACGTGGGCGAAAAAGGGATGCGCAGCAGTAATTACATATATCTTAGGCATATAAGAATTGTCTGCATGCGCTTTTCAACAAGGTAAGGTGCAAGTCAAAATAAATGGGCGAAAAAACTCAATCCTTCTCTCCTGGTCATCTTCTGCTAAACTACCCGAATTTGAGGTACAAAGTAAAATTTGGGGCCTGTTTATAACACTTAACACTATAACACTAACACCTAGAACTTGTAACACTTGTATAACTAATTTACGAAATTACTACTTTTATTACCATTTCAAACTCCTACTAATCAAACTGAAAACGTAAATTTTAATGCAATTTACATAATAATGAAAATAATATATTTTTAGAATAAAAACAAGTTTAATTAAAATGAAGTTAGTAGCGTAGATGCATCAGTGTAGTAATTTGTAGTGGACAAAGTCAAACTCGTGTACACCTACTTGCGTCATGAGATCTACGAGAAGTTTTTGTTTACATTATAAGGGTTTCCCCACATGTATCGAATGGTAATCTGAATTTAATTTGAAAGCTAAGCTTTCAAACTTTAATTCTGTGGTAAATTCCACTACAAATAATCGTATGCAATCTCACTCCGTTTCTGACGCTGATCAAGTTCAATTTTTTGATAGGAAGTTTTTGACTCTAGAAAAGTCATAATTAGAATTACAATGTGCTTAACTTTGTAAAATTCCGTTCCTAGTATTTTCTTAAAATCTTAATGAGTATGTGACTGAAAAGTGTACGTAGAATATTTTATATGCCAGTAAGTTTTTCAACTAGCGCGTAGTATGAATAAGATGTTGTATGGCCGATAACCCGCTGAGAAGCACTTATTTTAAAATATTGTTACACGCCTTCAGGAGGGTGCGAACTCCCCGTCTGGCATATGATAAGGGTCCAGTCTCCTTCACGGGACTTCACATTTTTTGGGCGCAACGTGGTTTTTTCAAATTTGAGTTCACGAACTCAAAACAAGTGGTAATTCGAAACTAAGACGAGAATTCAGAATCTCCAATTCCAGCATTTACATTTATTAAAATCCTTTAGCCTTGAAATTTAAATTTTTCATTTATTAATTACCGGCGGTCAAGGTAGAGCACAAGAAAAACTTAAGGAACTCTCGTTCTCTCGAGGTAAGGGCAAAAGCCGAAACTTTCTTTACACAAAAATAAGATTGATAAAACAATGTTGGATATACTTATCTTTTTTTTTCAAGCTGGACAACTGCCCTTCTGAACTTTTTTCCCCATCCAGATCCCCCTGATTCCCTCCCAGTCCTCACGCCTTTCCTCCTCTCCTTGCTACGAACATGAATCTACTTTTTCTAAGCCTTCTTGGGTTTTCCTATTATTGCCGTTTAATAAAAAAGAACTCGAATCGTATTACACATACTTCTTAATAAAAGAAAATGTATTAAGAATACTATACATAACACATACATAACAATAGTATGGGATTTTACTAAATATATAAAAATACGATTGATGTACCAAAATTATTTTTGGTAAATTACTATATGAAATAAATAAGAATTAAAACAGCAAAATATTAACGATTATTTAATATTGTTTAACTTTAATTTATCATAGAGAGAAAATTTGATCAAAATTAGTAAACAATTGGATTGACGCAAAACCAATATGTTATTTGATTAATTTACTATCTTACTGCATTGATTTTTCTTTCCGTGAACTTCTACTCTGGTATTGAGAGTAAGCTTATTGGATACCTAAACCTCATTCGATTGGCGATGGTTTTTGACAAGACAGAAGGGAGAGGAGGAGGTAGGGGGGAACGGTTCTTTTGAGATAAATCTGAGGCAGCTTTTGGTTTTGGTTGTATTAAACTCGACACGGTGAGCTTCAAATCCATCCAAGGCAAGGTAGTTTCCAAAACAAGTAAAAAGAAAGTGGTCAAAACCAAATTCTGAGAGTGTGGCTAAAGGAACAGAGTACCGTCAAAATCATGCAGAAAGGATATTAGCGATCTGAAAGAAACCTCATCGCATTGTCAATTAAACGGCTGGATCGAAAGTCATATTGGCAATCCTGGATATTAGGTGGTATGTAACGAAGTATCCCTGTAGGAAATGTAATGTATATAGAACTAGGTCCAGAACCAATTATTTTTGATGGGGAACTAATCACACTCAGGATTCCAGACAGTCTTCTTTTTTACACGCGATGTCATAGAAAGAGTCCATATCGGATTCTTCTGCATTACCAGTAATCACTTACGGAATTTATGCACAAAAATCGATTCTCACAACTAACTGCAAACTTGAAATGATTCACTATTCTTGAAAGTACTGTTCTTTTGTTTGTGATATTTTAGCGTGAATTTTCAAAATAGAAACACTCTTTTCGTCACCAAATTTTTATATAGCATAGTTAGCGATATTTCAAAAGAGTAGGAAAAAAAGAGTTGACAAAGTTGCGATTTGAACCCACGCGTTTGTGGTCCCCAGCTGAACACGCTATCACTCGACCAACAAGCCACTTTTTGAAAATGTGTTTAAATTTCAAAGAAAAGTCGATTCCAGTTCAGAGTTTATTTCTTCACAAATCGGCAACACAACTCAAGTTCATAAAACAAGCGGCCACTAACGAAAGTTTCACCAATTTTTAGCAAAAAATATCGATTTAACTTCCCATAGAACTTCTTAATCCGTTTCAAAATAAGAAATCAAATTCAAGTGTACAAAGCGTCAGTACTAAGATTTCGAATTCCGATTTCAAATAATTGTTAGAATGTTTTCAATTTACCGCCCGCCAAACTTATTAGGCGAGAAGATTTCAAACTTACATGCGATTACTTCAAAGATTTCAAAAGAAGTGAGGTCTTTTTAAACCGATTTTAAAAATACTTCCCGTTTCCTTTTGAACTAGAAAGTTCGTATCCGTTTTTGCGGCTATCTTTCTATGTATTGAAATCGTCATGTATAGCTTATATAGCTGTTAGATTTTCCCCTCATTTGAGCAAACTGATTTTCGCTCTTATTGTTTCCCCTTAAAAATATCGACAATCTTCTGAGGAGCACTTTGCTTTTTGTGCTATGAATTTTGAGAAGTTGTCGTGCTGAAAAGTGTCAAACTGTTTTGGTGCATAATTATTACCAGGTAAGTCTTTTTCATGAATTTTTATGTCAATTTTAATCTTTGTTGTCTTGTGTAGTGTTTAATTGTTTGTTCTTGCCTAATTCGTGAAACGTTTCGTAAATGTGTACAATGTGAGTGTAAGAAATAGGAGTATTTAAGAAAATTATACAATTCAATTCTATGTACACTTTCAGATCTTTAGATGTTGTACCTATTCGGGCCAAATTGCTGAGTTTCATCGAACGGAGTAATATTGCATATCAGATAAGTATATTTATGATACCTTTCTTAAGCTCTGTTTTTTTGTGGTGTGTTGTTTCAGAGTGCTTCGCGGACAGTTCCTGCAGTTTTTCAACAAGTACATAAGCCAGAAAAACGCACATGAAAACAGAGAGGCTTGAACATGTTAATTTTACACTCTTTTCTGTCTCGTTACCTTTTGCATTACCAGTAAGTGGTTACTCTGGCAAAATTGTAATGCATTAGATATTAGTTCTCTGCGTAACCTCTTCTCACTTTTCCTACTGGGATTTTATGAATTGTGTGTCCATAAGAGTCACGAAAACCTTAGCCAGAATCGAGTCGATATTTTGAAATACCTTTTGAAATATTTCATTGATAGCAATTTACATATTTTAGAACAAGTCGACTCCGTTCAAAAAGGTGGCGTTATACTTTAATTTTGTTTACACATTTTGCAGTCAGAAAAACTTCAGTTCTTAGTGTTCGATTTAATTTAATAATTAAAAGCAAGGTCGCTCTTAACGCGTTGTGTATAATCTAAGATCGCCACCCAATTAGTACGAAGAGAGAATCGTTTATAAAACCTTATAAACACCTCCCTATTAAGAAACATATCATTACAACATGCCTATTTCCTGAACATTTCTTCGTATTACTGGAAACAAACATGTAATTTAGAAAAATACAATTTGTCTCACACGACACTGCTCTGGGAAGTAATTGAATAGCTTATGACTGCAACCACATGCAATTTAAAGATTTACAATAACTAATTCCACCAATTAACATGGGAAACTTGCCTCTTGTAACCGTCAATGAAGTAAGATAAAGGTTCCTTCTACAGAGCCGCGCCAATTAATGTTATATCTATCCGCTAATGAAATGAAATGGAATTGAGCAGAAAAAATCGCGTTGAGAAATTCACGTGCACCAGGTAAGTGCTCTGAAGTCATGTGGACGGGCATCGGTCTTTAACGAGCCGGGAAATTACAATGATACGCATTAAGTAAGAAGCTTAAATTTTTAGGGCATAAAACCTCTTTTATGAACATTTCTTGCAACACTGCACAACAAAGTTACTGTGTTGTACCCATTGCATTGCACTTTATGCCCAATCCGCTGGGCTATCAAATTAATTCCAGAATGAATAAAACTTTCATGGAAATATATAATGATCGTCCATACTTTTCTTGCCCAATAGTACAATACTGTTTAGTTTCACTGAATTCAGTAGAATAAATAGTTAGATGTTCTTAGTAGCATGAATCGCAAGGTTTACTTCAAGGAGTTTACAAACGAAACAATCAAAAAATAATATGCTGCCAAAATATTTTTTGTGTCCATTGCAAATAAATAGGAAGAATAATTGAAAGTGATGGGTATCTTTCAAAAGAAGTAAGTTCTTAAATTCTCTGCATGTGGAAATTGTGTGAATTTCCGCATGCTTCTGACTAGTTTTTTTCTACTTATGAAACAAGCAGTTTTTTTTTTTTAACTCATTAGTTAATGCTACTAATTACGTCAAAGATTAGAAAGCCTTGATTTTTAATTAATAATATCGTTGGTGTTTATAATATAGACGGTTCGCAAAAATTGTAGCGTGTTTTAGTGAATTTGTTGTTTGCATAAACACTGCTCAATATTAGTAGCCTTTTCTAAACAATCTTTTCTGTCCTCGTGTTACATAGGAAAAAATTAATTCCTGTCATGTGTATAAATTCTCCTCAGTTTTTTTTTGGATGCATTTGCGCCGACGTCAAGAAAGACCTGATAATTTTTACTTGGCAAAAACCTTACCACCAGATTATGGGCAAACAGCTTCACACAAAGGCACGCATTAATCAAGATCTCTGGAAAAGTTCCATAATTTTGCTCTTTCTCAACAAATCTTATTGTAACGTGTTTTTCGTATTGTGAAATGTATCAAAGTTCTGATGTTGT
>QYTT01094280.1:0-11504 GCA_006980735.1 Dasypogon diadema
AATCAATTTTTCCCATAAAAAAACCCGGTTACAAAGTAAAATTAAAATATCTTGGCAGAAAATGAACCATGAATGGAACATGAACCATTATGAAAATATGCATATATAGGTTTTCAAGGTCCCTGATTTCGAATCTGGAGTCAGATTTTCCAAATTTAAAGTGACGGATCCAATTTGTCGCGGAAGATTGTATTAACGTCAACGGAGTGTTCAGAAAATGGTGAACATTTGTAATGCGGTCCAAGTATTCGTGACTTCGAAGGGCTCTGATTAAAATTTCCTAGAATCCCTTTCCCACCTGATACCTTCCACCATTCCTGAGAGTAAAAAGCCCCTGTCGGAATAATATTTTTAAACGGTTTGAAGTAGTGATTCAAAAGGTGAAGTGATGGATTAACATCGACAGAGATCAAAGGATGGTTGGATCGTGTATATGGAGAATCTTCACGACCATTTACGACGGTTAAACATTGGTCAAAGCTTATTCCCTACGGACGGCAGTCAATTAAAGATGATCCAAGCTGTGGATTTGGTCGAGAAAGTTTTACTGACGGACCGGTGATTTAAGGTCAAGTAAATTGCAGAACAAACCGGTATATCGAAAACAAGTGCCTTCCGGATTCTTCATGAGCGTTTGGGTATGACAAAAATCAGCGCAAGATGTGTACCGCGAATTCTTTTCTCAATGCAGAAAGTACGGCGAGTTGAGTGCTGTCAGCAATTTTTTGAGTTGCGTAAAGACGAAGTAGACAGTGCTCTCTATAGGATCGTGACAGGAGATGAAACCATGGTTCTTTACCATCATACTTTGTCCAAAAGGGATTCAATGGAGCGGCATCGTCCCGGAGAACCAGTGCCGAAAAAAGCGAAGGTCAAAGCACTAGAAAGGTCATGGCAACAGTTTTTTTAGGATACTGAAGGTATTTTGTTGCTAGGCGTCCAGGAACGTAATACCGTTGTAAATGCCACATATTATATTGAACTTCTACGAAAGTTACGTAAAGTCATTGTCAAGAAAAGGAGAGGAATAGTACTGCTCTTACACGATAACTCACCCGTACACACTACTGCTATTTCAAGGGCTGCTTAGGCTGAACTTAGTAATAGATATGGTTTTGGTTTGGGTGCAGTGATCGCATACTCTCCATTTCAGGTAATGCGTTGCTGTTACATACCACCACTTTAAGCAGTGTAACTCTTAAAATTGGAGGCCATTTAATAATCTTATTCGGCTTAGATGCACACAAAACTGATATTGGCAAAAATCATGACCCTAATACATTACTGCTTGATCTGCAGTGCAGCTTTACTTCTTGTGCACTGTTGACGCTCAGCTTAACGTTTCCTCCGACGGTTCCATAGGTTTACATAGCAGCGAATTGTATTGCTTTAGGCTGTATAATTTTGATCATAAATTCTTAATCTGCGGCTCTGCAAATCACCAGATTTCGCTTTTGAGTCGAATCAAACCATAAATGACAACATTCATTCGCCATATTCTTGTCGTCATCTTGAATTTTTATTATGTAAATTTGTTATGCGGCCCATACATGTTACGACCTGCAGTACAACTTGGTTCGAAATCTTGTTGGATGTTTTATTACACACGCTCAAGCAATTGATACAATGCGTTGTACAACTTCACCACACAGGATACAATCTGCAGTACAACCTTAAGGCCTGCCTTAAAAAAATTAAAACAATTTGATTTTCATCCAGCCGTTGGGCGAACTTGACAACTAGTTGGACAGCAACCCTACACACGATACGATTACATTTCCAAGTTGTACTGCAGATCGCAACGTGTATGGGCCGCATTAAAATGCATTGTCACCGGAAACAAATATGCGTTCCATATTCAACTTGATCGGATTTTTGCGTCACAAGATTTTGACGACACATCCTTACAGGCACAGTAAGTTAAATAAAATCTTTCAAAAATAACACCTGTCTTTTTCCTCCCCTCGTCCTACCTTAGGCCACGAATACTTGGACCAAGCTACTTGTATGTAAGTATGTAGGATTGCTGATTGCGAATCTGAATTTAACTTTTACGAATTCAAAATGGAAAACATGAAAGCCACGCAATAGTTTTTTTCGGAATTTTTATTTCTCGCTATTCTCTATAAATTTCTGGAATACCATGAAAGGATTTAGACTAGATGATAATATCAGATTTCAGATTTTTCACATTTTTTCGATAATTTGAACAAGTGATAAAAATGTTAAAAAATCTTCAATTTAACCCTCGAAATTTTCAAATCTTATTCAAGCTTTAGAAATCTCCAAAGTGAAGAAAAATCTTCACAGAAGGCAACATTGGTGTGGGGCGATCCGGCTATTTATTAAGAAACTATGGCACAGGGTATCAACGCAGCACACAACTTTAGTATGTGGTGGGACTAAATCCTCCATAATTTCTAAATATTAGAATAGTATACCAGCCCACGAAGATTGTGCTGATTAGGATGATCTAACTCTTCGGATATTACAAAAAAGAAATTCAGCCTGTAGGAAGGTATAAAATTTCTTCTTTTTCAAAAACAACACGTTAGCAACTACAACTTTTATAGGTTGAGTACACTGTTTTGGAGATATAAGCAGTGAAATAGAGATATACTTATAAATGATTGAGTAGATTGAACAAATTTCGTTAAGTATTAGTAAAAAATTGACCCTAAAAAGTATTCGTGAAACAGCGTTCTTAAAGGATCTTAGTGAAAAAAGTCAAACAGCAATAATATATTATTTTTCCAAAGATGACAAACTTGCCGACATAAATTTATCTCTTTTCTATTTTTCCGGGAATTTTTCGATTTATTGCACGTAGAAAGGGATGCAGAATAGTGATGTAGTCGGGACAGGTTTTCTCGAAAACGAAAGAAGGACGTAGATGCATGCATGTAAAACTTATAGCGATTCCAAACTATGCAAGAAAAGTGCACGTGAATTGCGGCTTCTTCGATAAATTTACGTATTTATGTGAAAAAAGGATAGAAAAAGCTAAAATTTTGAATTTAAAAATTGCTAGTTTTTAAAAAAAGGGGAGTAGAAGAGCTAGTGAGCACTCGTTAGAAGTCACTAGTATCCTCTACGATATGGCGCTAGATTTGTAATCATTAGAGTGAGTTTATATGGCCTTCATTGTAAAAGCAACCAAAAAGCATTCAAGTGCCGCTACCTTGAAAACTGTTGGGAGACAATTTTTTGTTTTATGGAGACCTATAGCTGGACGCTGCGATTCCCAGTGAATTCACCCATAGCCGTGGCTTTAGCCTGAAGGCACTTCGATTTCACGACCAAGTCGGTGAGACCTAACTCACCTATTCTGAGTGGCATGCAGAGTGTGTTATCAGCGACCCATCGTCTTCTTCCCAGCCGGAACGCATCTACTGCTTTTGTCTGAAGGACCTTGAAAAAGCTCTCTCCAAAGCACTCTGCCTTTAGTAGTTGCACGATAGATGAGTTAATCAGGTAATTTACAACGACCGTCTGTCCCTTCAGTGACAGGAAGAATAATCGTGATCGTCAAGAAGCGACGGTTTTGAGGAGTGCATTGTGTGCTCAGTGGGGGACCGGTACGGTACCACCCACCACACCATAAGCTCTTATTCGGCCATAAAACATACCTGACAAAGAGCAGTCCTGCCTGACACCCCGATGAAACGGGTCGGGAGACGAAATCTCCGCTTAAGGTTCAGCCAGCGGTAGACATCCATAAGATTGCAGCGCAATCGATCCGCAACGATCGAGGGCGGAGTCCAATGTGCAGTTAAAGCCAACCCGAGAATAACTTCACCGTTCACCCTTAGGGTTCTCTTTTTGATAAACGAGACCACCATCGGCTTGTTTATATAAAAGATAAAAGTGGTTTACTTAAGCTCCAATAAGGTTGGATCAAATTTTCCCTAACTCCATTGATTTTTTCACTGGCATATCCCAAAGTCATTGAAACTAGCATATTTGAATAGGTTTAGTATTTCATAATCAGGAGCAATGGCAGTGGTGAAAAGATTCCGTTTTGCAGGTAAATTATGGTAGCTTTAATACTTATAGACCAACTGCCTTTGGTACCTATTATTTCTGCAGACTGCAGAAAATCTACTGGATTTCGTATATGATACTTGGGGAGCAAATAGGGAATCTCCTTCTGATAGTTCTACGATCCAAAATATATGTATAGATTTCTACAGACTGTAATTTTATTTACACTGACGGAGAACTTCCAGAGGAATATTATAAGCAATATGTATATGTGCTATTAGATTACGTAAAATATTTTTGACAGTTATTTTTAAAACAATTTTGAAATTAACTTTTGGCAAAAGCTATGTCAAGTCTACTATATATTCCGTACTGTGCTCTATTCTTTGTAGATAAATTCCCAATACTAAAATTAATCCAATTTCATCAAAAATATTTATAGAGACAATTGGCTTTGGATGAAATAAGGAAAAATGTGGAAAAACCCAACACAACTGTGGGAAAAATAAATTGCAAATTGGTGAATGCGGGATAGTCATCATCACTAGAATCACCCCATATAAAAGCAATCGTTCCCTTGATTCTCATCTATTTATCTTTTTTATCGTTTCTGTTTCCTACTGCTTTACAGACAGACAGATATTTGTGTTCTTCATTGATTGGCCCTTGTTCACGGGTACAATTGAAAAGTTTCCTGCACCAACTTTTATTTGTTTGTGTACGATTTCATTTGATTTTTTTTCATTAATGGAAAATTTTAGTTCCCAGAGCAGTTCGTCTGAAAAGGGCACAAAGTGTTAACAATTTTCAATAAAAATTTGCTAACGAGACAAAATGTTTAGCAATAACAAGCAAAGGGTAATTTTACTTTGAAAACAATTTTTGCTTTATTGTTCCAAGGAAGAAAGATTGCTATAAATTCACAACCTCGGGTAATTGTAATGCAGCACAAAAGAGTAACTAGGTTGTGGTGGATGTGGTTTTTTTTTGTGTTTTTTAGTTGCTATTAAAAAATTTATTACAGGACTCAATATGTAAGAGTACAATACTGCGATGAATAAAGGAGCAATACAGTTCTTTTGCATTTCATAAAATGCGCCGTTTCGGCAGGAATAGGCCCTTGATTAAAATAAAGAATACTTTTTGCATCTCTTCTGCAATATACTATGTTGTAAAAGTAACAGTCGGTGGCTTTATTAATAGTAGCAGACGTGGGAACTCATATATTTCCCGAAAAAGTGTAGCGATGGAATCTACTGATTAACACGTTGACGAGCTCTCTCACAACAAAGCCATTTTACCACGTAGTTTTCTCACGAAAGCGTTTATGCTAATTGCGGCAGGCTATGTGTTAACGTTTACTCTGAAAGAACAGTTCTTGGAATACTGGATGACTTCTCATGATTAGCCATCTGTTAGTGGAAAAAACCTCGACCGTTGGTAGTGCCCAGTTGAAAAGCCCTGCTGTTTGATATACATTTTCCTAGTAATTCATTGACTCTGCTGGACACTCTCACACATCAAATTTGGATACCAGAGTATACTTACGAAAGAAAGGGCGAAATTGGCTACTAACTCATACCATATATGTAACCGGAAACGGATCTAAAAAAGTAACCTGTATTCTACCTGTTCTATCCGGTTGGGCATGGTCCAAAGCAAACAAATGCAATCACGTAGCCGCAAAGATTTTAGTTTCATAAGCCTTGTATCATTCCTGATGCACTGCACTAAGGTAGGTTTACAGAGGCACCTCGTAGGGTACTCTTACACAAAATGTGGCTATCGGCTGCCAACTCTATTTTAGTCTTTGTGGAATGGAACGGGGTTAAGGTTGTAGCTTGTGATAATGACCTAGCTATCCTGACTTCGGGTAAATTCCTTTCGTTCGACTGATAGGGATAAGATTCAAACCTAAGTTAGCAACGGTTAGTCTGAGCATAAATTCCTCTAACACTGAGCTCGTTTTCTTTATTAAGAGCAGAGTTACTCCTACTTTCGCCCTGCTGTAAGCTATACTCGACTCCAAGTTAAACAGGAAGAAAAGCATAAAGGAGCGGGTTAAAAAGGCGATCAGTAGTTTTCGTTTCCCCACGAGAATTTTTGGAAAAAGATGGGGCATTAATCAGAGGAACGTGTATTGGGTGCACACCGTTGACGTTGGAGCTGTACTTACGCATGATTGATGGACTGCCTTGGAAAAAGCAGTTCATTTTGCAAACGTCACCTATGCCTTCAGCAGCTGGCTTGGGTATCTCGAGTGCACTTAATTGAACATCGAGTGCAGCAATGAAGTCATGCTTAGTAGTCTACCCATGGACGTTTACGTTAAAACCATTGCTGCTAAAAGTGTTCTAGAATTGAACGAGATAAGCTGTTTTGTGTCCTCAGATTAAGATCACAGCAGGACAACGGCCACGTTCCGAATTTGTTATTACATAGCTATAACGACAGGGTGAAAAATCAAGGGTGTATTTTAATAGTAAAATGGAGCGCTGCGATCAAGTAAGGTTCTCTCTGAAAAAGATTTACGATGGTCTGCGGCAGCTTTGGTTATCGGGTGTCATGTTGTCTGTTGATTTGGACATGAAGCTGGTGAAATCCTTTTTAATTCCGCATTTTATCTTTGGCAGCATAATTTACCCTCGGCTTGCTTATGACTGTAATCGCAAATTAAATGTTGTTTTCAATGATTGCTTGCGTTTCATTTATAATAACTTGAGGCGCCATGACCATGTATCTGAATTTAGAGATTTAATCCTTGGATGTTTGTTGGATATATACCTTGGCCTTCCTACACAACTTGGTAATCTCCAAGTCACCTCCATATTTATTCGACTTCTTATATTTTATGCACTCGGCTCGCCATAGTAATTTACTCGTGTATCGGTCACATTATTTGGTTGGGTAACGTTCTTATTTCTCTGCTTTTATTCGGCAATGGAATTCTCTTCCTCTTGATATCAAGGGGCGTCGAGCACATGAATTTAAATATAGTTTGAAGCAATTTTATCAAATTAGTCTGCTGTTTTTGGAACACATTCTCTACCATAATCTTTCAATAATTAGTTGTAGTCTAATAATATTCTTTAATTCTATGATTAGTTTTGGACTTTTTTAATTTTCTTTTGTATTAAGTTTAATGAATAGACATGTTACACGCCTAAACCAGGGCGTGAACTCCCCGGCTAGTGTAGGAGAAGGGACGGGTTCCCTTCCCGGGACTTAACACATGTTGGGCGCCACGTGATTTTCTTCTCTAACTTAAGTCCACGAATTCAGAAACGGAAAAATAAATTCTAACTTGAGATTTAAGATGAGGAAAGTTTCAAGGTCATCAACTTTGGCATTTATTGATTTTAACATTCATATTTATGGAAATCTTATAATGCAAAGCATTTCAAACAATCCACTAAATCCATTTGAAATCTTCCACTTATTAGTTATTGATGGGCAAGGTAGCGCACACAAGAAAAAACTCAAGAAACCCTCGTGGGGTACGGGGCAAAAATGAGCTTCCTCCACCAAAACCAAGAAAAAATTCTAATGCAAGGTTGGAAATACTTAACTCCTCCCAATCCGATCAATTGCCGTTTCCCACGATTATCTCCACCTGGATCCAGCAACCATCCCTGTTTCCCCGCCGGTTTTCACGTCTCCACGTCCCTTTCCCTTGCAGCGAACAGGAATTCACTCGTCGAAGTTTTCTTGGGTTTTTCTTCTTTTCCTTCAAGGAGGAGAAACCTTGGTCTCCTTTTTCGTCACCTCACTGTTTTGTTGCCTTGTATCTTTTTTTCTAACTATTTGTGCTGTAATTTTTCTTGGCCACTACACATTTTCACTGGCTCCGTCTTGACTTGATAATGGCCGCCCGCTTCACCTACCAGAGGTTTTATAAAAAAAGGCCCCTATGCTAACTTCCGGCCCCTATACTGAGCAAATCACAATTTGCTCAAAATTTACAAAATTCAATATGAGTTTTTTTTGGCAATCAACCAGTTTTCTCAGTTCGGCTTAATATATAGCTGGTTCGGAAAAATTCTTAATACTGTAGTTATTGAAAATTTTGGTAAAATCCTCAACTGTCAAAGGTGAGTCCACGTTTTGCCAATTTTCTAATTTTCTTCCATTTTGGGGCCTTTTCTTCATTCTTCGCTATCCTTGCTCTGGGTTACGGACGGCCAATTGCCAGCGACCTTTCGGGGGTTGCTTTGAAACTCGTAGAGATATTTCGCCCTTTCGGTACTTCTCGCAGAGGTTATATCGTTCGGGAAGTGGATTACGTTTTCGTGTTTTGTTTTAAGGGTCGTCAGGTGTGATAATTTGATCAGGTAAGTTACCACTATGCACTTAAACACAAATTATTAGTCATGGGAAAGTTTCGAGTAGTTCCAATTTGCGTTTCAGGTGTTTCCCGTTGAGGATCATAATCGAACCTTGCCCACTTCACAAAATCTGCATAAAGGTAAATAGTTGTTTTTTTTTTAAATAAACTTAAAATAACTTAAATCTAATCGCAGCTCCTCGCAAGTACATATTCGTTTTGGACTCGGCCATGTGCGTGTATCTTATCAATTGAAATAGTGGGATCTAGAGTGGTAAGATCACCTAACTCTAGTGTGTGGTTCAATTTTCCATGTAAGGGCTAATGCTTTTAAACATTCTTTGTTGCTTCGACTCCTCCCGGCCTGTTATTAAGTATCGGTTGGTGACTTTATTCCCATTTAAATGAGCAGCTTGCAGCAGCATGGCGTGAGGGGACTGTTTCAAGGAGACCAGGACCAGCCAGTCTGACCAATTGGCCTTGGGGACCGCCTTCGAAGGGAACATCGGTATGTAGTAAGACGCTTCCGTACCAGCCTGTAAGTAAATCGGAAAACTTTTGCAGAATCATCCAAAAATTGAGGATCCGACACTTAATGAACATCACAGAAAGGTAATTTCCCTCTAACTTTAGTGTCCGTATTAGTATGTTAACCTGTTCCATTTTCAGGGCTCCAAATCCTCCACGATGCTGGGCATCGTAACAGACATTTAGTTAGTACGATAAAAGATGTCAATCTTGTGCACATGTACCGTAAAAAAATAAAGTCACAATTAAAAAAAGTTAAAATAAATAGGCACTATAAGATGGATGACAGTACATTACTTTACCTACCTTCTTAATATTTCTCAAACTCAAACGATACAGTTTCTTCAGGATAGTAACTTGAGAGATAAAACCAGATACTAGCTTTTAAAACCTCTTTCAATTCAGAAGAAACACTCAGCGATCGTAATCACGTTCAGCGGAGGTCACGGTAGATTTGGCTTTTTGATACGTGTGTTGTGAATTGCTCACTGAATATTTCTTAGGAATATTGAAAATGAATTTGTGTCCTCCGACTTTGAACCAGATATGAATAATTTCGCGCATATTGGCAACTATCCGCGTGCAGCTGACATATCTCCGTTTGTCTTGGATGAACTCATTCTTTCCCATATCAATGAGTTGGCCTTCGATTTTACTTCGGGATCTAATGGTGTGGCTCTGGTTGTTCCCCTTCGCATTCTTTTTCAGAAGTCTCTCCGCAGTGGTTGTTTTCCTAAACTATGGAAGAACTCCTTCATTATTCCTGTTCACACACAAGAAAGGCAATAGGAACGAGATTTCCAACTATAGACCGATTGTGAAGTTGTCCTGCATACCTAAGCGATTGTTCTTTCATGGGTGTCTCCGCACTGCAGGGATATTTTCTCATCCAGTGAGAATGGCTTTCTATCAGGCAGGTCTGTTACAACAAACCTTTTGGAATTTACCTCAAAGACAATATCTGGTTTTTGAAGTAACCTTCAAACTGATTGTATTTATACAGACTTTATTCAGGCCTTTGACAGATTGTGGCACTCGGTCATTTTGCTTTAACTGCGGAAACTGGTCTTTCCGACTCTATTCTTGAGATGGATTCAGTCGTATTTGTCCGATAGCTCCTATCAAATGCTCTTTTGTGGTGCTCGGTCTGGAATCATAGAGGCCACGTCTGGTGTGCCCCCGGGTTGTCATCTCGGCTCTTTCATTTCTGTGCTTTCCATTGACGACATCGTGCATCTTTTGAAGCATTCTAATGTGTTAATTTATGCTGACGATAGGAAGATTTTCATGTTCATCAAAGACATTGATGACTGCATATCTGACTTATCGGACTTGAGCGTTTTCCATTCTTGGTGTATCCACAATAACTTGGAGCTTAACATAAATAAATGTGAAGTCATGTCGTTCTCTAGGGGGCGGCAACCCTCGCGTGCGGTCTGTTGTCGAACTTAACACTAAACTTGATTTCATCTCCCATATTAATCACATGGTTTGTAGGGGTAATTCCATGCTTGGCTCCCTTAAGCATTGGTCCGGGGAATTCTCTGATCGTCAGGTTTCATTAACGTTATATGGTTCGTTCGTCAGGCCAAAACCTTGAGCACGCATCTCAGGTATGGAATCCATTCCACTCCGTTCATAGCTGCCTCATGGAGTCAGTTCAGCGCAGGTTTGTTAGATTTGCGCTCAGAGATCTGCCTTGGGACGATACCATGATCCTCCCGCCTTATCAAGAGCGGTTAAATCTCATTGGTCTAGCTTCTCTGGAGAAGTGTGGCAGAGTTGCCGATATAGTTTTTGTTCACCAGCTCTTGAACGCCAGCACTCTTCGGAGCTCCGGGGCAGGGTATCTTTCAGGACTAATACCGACAACCTGAGGAGTGTCTCTCTTTTGCATGTTAACTCCTCTAGGACTAATTACGGTAAGCCTTTGGTGACAAACGTCTATCTATTTCCAGTAGATATTCACTTCTACGATTACGATTTGAACTTTGCTGTACTTCCTAATGTTGATGGGCTTTCTAACGCTAGCGTGTTAGAGGCCTTTAGTCACAGCGAATTGCTCAAACTTGTGGAGTTCCTTCGAAAGAGAAGGATCGATAGAATCGTAAGGTCAATCCTAGACTTGCTTCGGCAGAAAAATAGTTTTGAAACGGTTACAATTGTCCAATGGTGCAAGAAGAATTGCGTTCTATCAACCAAGACATAACTTGTTAACTTTCTTCTATTCGTTCTTCAAATTAATTGAAACATCAAATCTGTCCCAACATAACTAAGGCTCCCGTATTAGCGAGAACTGAATGTTATCTGGGTGAAGAGGAATCCTATCGGCGATGTTATTTTAACCTTCGGCCCCGTCAATCACAGTTTCACAACAGTGGAGGGTGATATATCTTTGCCAACTACTTCTTCTTCATAATTTTAGCATCGTTGACGTCCTTGTGAAGGATTGGGGTAGTTCCCTATTATTACGAGTTCATATTAAAATGAAAACTCAAATGGTGACAAATAATTAACAAAGTACCTCAACGTCTCATAAAAGTTATTAACATTAGAAAACTAGGGTTGAGGTTGAGATCAAATGCACTTTATGTAAAAAATTAAACACTACGTTTTGGAACATTTTCAATAGCTGTTGTTCTTATACCAATAAATTTCTCCCAACGTA
>QYTT01094281.1:4664-20350 GCA_006980735.1 Dasypogon diadema
CCCCCCCCCCACTCAAAGAGGCTAATTTTAACTCTACTAATAATAAATATCCATTGGGGTTTTAAGTGTAGTGTAGTACATAGAATTAGTTTTATTAGAACGATTTGCGAAAAAATATATTTTTTTAGGAGGAAAGCCACAGAATTGGACAAAAACTGTACAAACACAAAATGACAACGGTTTCCTCTAGAAGCCGCCGCGGACCTCGAAGCGGCCGTGGTCTAACTTCGGAAGGAAAACAGTTTTTCAACTTTATCCATTGCCAACAGCTTACCGCGAAATATAAATTCAAATTCATTTAATATATATTTGCATACGAGAAATAGAAATTGATTTGGGCTACCGATGAAATGTTAGACTTCAAAGGCAATTAAACTCAATAACGAAAGACAAAACTGTCATGTTTCATATTAACATTTTCCAATTGTTTAACGGAAACAGGAAATATTCACTTGAGACAACCGGCTGCGAAGCAAATAATTAAAAATTTCCTCGCCTTTCATTTGCCTTGGCGTTCAATTTCATTTAAATCGGAGAATACCCTCTGACATTCAACACCACTTAAAGTATTGAACATCCCCGAAGGGTTTCATGACAAAGTAGATGCGAATCTTTTAATTTTATTTTACATTTGTGCATAAAATATAACCGACAACTTAGTACCTCAACATCTCATATAATATATAGAAGACCTTTAAAATTGAAATCATTTTTTCAAGTATACAATATAGTAAATTACATGTAATGAATAAATTCAGATTTACATGTATGATATTAAAGTCCTCATCTTGCCTCGTTATTATAAGTTTGATATGAAGAGTAAAAAAATCGGAAAAGGTTAATTTCTGTCACATTTACGTACCGCGTAGTTGAATTATAGGAACAGTGAAAGAGAATTAACAATTAATTAGTTTTTCACATAAAGCAATTTTGTTCCGGTACAACAATGCAACACACAACAAACAATTTACTTCATATTTTATATTAGCCCCTTTATTTTTTATAACATCATTTACTCTATTAGTCAAATTTTGATATTTGAATATGTTTGGTGAGTTGCTTGTTATGGAAGCAATCCCGTCTCGGCACAATTCAATTATTAAAAAAAAAGATAACGCACGCCGTAATGTATTAAGACACGGACGTGTTTTTTTTTCTTTATTTGTTTTAAATACGTACATTCTTATAAAATTTCACATGTACTTTGTATTTAGTAAGTACTCGCAGTTTTCTTTTACTTATAGAGAGTACTTTGTTATTGATAAAATATTTTCTTGTAAAAGGTTGTTAAGGTTTAATCTCACTCCTTAAAGTTTTGTAAGACCATAACACAAATGCTGTATGAAGTTTAAATTGCGAAGCGCTCTTTAGTTAGTAACGTTAAGAAATCGAAAAAGTCCAAAATAAACAAATAGGTATTTTTTTATTTTATGTCATTTGGGCGGAAATTTTCCAACATGCCTAATTTATTGGAGTTACGTTTGATAATCTCTTTTTGGTTATTCAAGTGAAATATTCATCAAATTTTTTATAAAAAACCGAAGTTTCCTGCACGAGAAACTTTTACTTATGTTGGGCTTCAATACACTTTTCCTTTATAACCTAATTTTAGGTTTTCCTTGATTTGTCACAGATCTCATTGCGCATCACATACAAAAGGTATATTTGGTCTTTTACAACGATGAATTCTTTGAAATGATTTGGTTTTATTATATTTAGTATTATATTTCTAACAGAATTCTTTGTTTTATTTTCTATTTTCTTTACTGAGGTTACAATGTAGGTCCATGCTTTATTTTTTTTTGTTTATTAGTTTTTAAATAGTATCCATATTACTCATTTCATTTAATCATAAAAAGTAATGGAATGAAAGAAAATTTTATAAAGTGAATTTTAAAAAATGCCACTCATGCCTTAACGTTTTTAACCCCATTTCCAGTAGGGCTCCGGATACACGTATACACGTGTATTCAGAAAAATCTCTCTAAAAACACGAACCCGAACTACAAGTGTATTGAAAACACGAACTACACGAACCTTAAAAAGGTTCGAATTACACGTGTATTGCGAAGGTTCGAACTAGATGTGTATTGCAAAAGTTCGGACTACACGTGTATTGCAAAAGTTCGGACTACCCGTATATTGCAAAAGTTCGACCTACATGTGTATAGAAAACACGACTACCTTGTAAAAGTTCAAATTACACGGACTTTACTATAGCTCGCGTAACTCGTTTTGCATTTAGTGGGAGGATGAAAAATGCAAGATCTTGGAATATATATATGATTTGTGAAATGAAAGGAGAAGTTGACTTCTATGCAGTAGTGGGTGGTGAATGTTCTACCAATATACAATGAAAATAACACGCCTTTTACCCGAAGACGTTTAACACAAAAAATCTTCCATATTTGTTTTTACTGAAACCTAATAATTTAAAATGCCTATCAAAGCAAGCCAGAAAAAAAGAAACTTTAACAAATTTCAATTTTATTTGTAACAAACAAATTCTTTTGCGTTTAAATAATATAAAATACAAAGACCTTATATTTATAATAGCCACTTGCCTATTAATTTCTTATGGTTTTTATGATGAATTTGCTACAAATTGTACATCTATGCAACCGTGTCTTGACTTTTTTACCCACTATATAAAATCACAAGGCACTTATTTTAACTTTTGTGATTATTACCTGTTGTAATACATATTGCAATAAGTTTAGCAGCTATAGTGCTTTTAAGTGATAAAAAAATGCTTTTTGTGTATTTTCAATTCTTTCAACATGAAAAATCAAACAGAAATTTCTTCGTCTTAAATTGTATCAAAGAATAAGTATGAATTAAATTTTTAATGCGAAATTTTTCATTTGATTAAACGCTTTGATATCCTTATCAACATTGACTGTACCGATAATAATACTTCGATGGCGAGTTTGTGTTTAAATCAGTTTAAATTCCATCAAAGGATTTAGCCACAGGCCAGTGAGTATTTGCGATAAGCCTTCATGCCATACATACAGCCCGTTGATCAGTATCGACTAATTTCAGGTCGTCTGCGGAAAAGCAACTCCAAATTTATTTCCATACGCAACGAATTTTCTATTTATGTACTTCGATTTCTTGTTTATTTTCTGATCAAACAAAACAAGATGAGTGTAACGATGTGTTATCTATGTCTTGTTTCGTTTCTGCCGTTTTAGCTTTTAAAAAGAATTAAAAGCTGGGATTTTCACAACTCTATGACGGTACATATATTCTGCTGTAGAATTGATCTGTATTGTGATATTTTTCCCACTTTATGTTATCAAGAAATTTTATTTACTAGAATAACTTTGATTGTTATCTCTTGATATTACCTTTTTCATATTATTTAAACAAATTCTAAAAATTTTAAATATAAAAATTAAAATTTTTATTTATTAAATATAGGCAATTATACACCTACTTTAAAAGTAGTGAAATTATTTCGATATTTAATTCTACATCCCAGTAGCGAAGGAAAGTCATTACCCAACTGATTCCGCAAGTAATTCTTAGTAAGCAGAACTACTTCTGACTTAGGTTACCACCTGTGTAACACATGCATTACTTTTACATGGAGATGTCATAGGTGGTAGTTAATTGCCTCTATTTTCCATTACCCAGAACTGGTTCAATCATTGATTGATTGGAAGTAGTTATTCAAAAAATCCCTATTAATGATCTTGAAGTAGTTCCCTCCGAAGTTGATTACCATTTTCGCTGCTGGGATGCGGCTATTAAATTAAACTATATAGTTATATTCAATCGCAAATACACAAAGAAATTTCAATTCCACTGCCCAATGGGAAATTCCCTTCATATTTGTAAAATTATCTTCCACTCCGAAGTATTTTTCCAATTTTATTGAGAAATCCACTTATCTACTTTTCAGTATTTATTTATAACAAAATTATTATTATCACAAAGGTAAAAGAATTATCCGCCTTCAAAAAAAGTATAATAATATAATATTATTTGTATAAGGAAATACTTGAAAATGTCATACATAACTCACACTTTGTTGTGATACCAAATCCCTAACAATCCTCCCACATCAAGACAATGAATGAATGACGAAGGCGGAATGGGAAACACATTGCCATGACTGTGTTGTAAACTCAAACATTATGAGTGTAGTTAAATTTATGTAAGGAAATTGGCTAGAAAATATGGGAAAATGCTGTAAAACGTTGTAATTTCTAACATTTTACTGTAAGTTTACAGTTTTAACTGTAAAATAATTCTTTTCCACTAATTTTATAGTATTTTTGCACATGTTAATAATTTTATATACAGAATGTGCAAAAATTTACTATCATCCAAGTTGTAAAAATAGACTTTTTTAACTATGCAAATTTTTCAATTATTAGATCAATCTAAGCGGATGGGGTGTTTCGTATACTTAGAATCGGAAAAGAGTTTTTATTTAATAAAAAAAAAATTACAAAGATTATATAGTAACCCTCTGAAGGAGGGTCAAAATGTTTTCGTTTTAGAAGAATTTTTATTTTATATACCTGGAGATTTCAGATGGCCACCCTATGAAGGAACTGTCCGAATTGTCCCCATTTCGAACTTGACCTTTCAATTTTAATAAAGTATCTGTGCACTAAATTTCAAGTGTCTAGCTCAAAGCATTCTCCAGTTAACGTGTGGACAGATAGACGGCCGGCTACAAAATGATTTCATGTTGTTTCTCATTAATGGCTATATGGTTTACTTCTTTGTATCATCTTATAATACCCTATAGCTAGGATATAACAAAAAGTAGAAATAAATTTCTTTTTTTACATTCTTAAAATAAAACATTTATAAAGTTTTCTACAATGTTATTTCCTTTTTTTAAAACCCGTTTCCTGATACAATCACATCTTCACTGCGACTGATTGTATCACGAAACGCGGTAGCGAGTTTTTAAAAATAAAAGAAATAATTATTGTGGAAAAGTGTTTAATTTTATTTTAAAAATGCAAAATAATAACATTTTCCACCAAGTGTCGAGTGCACACTCAATCAATTTAATAAAAAACTTTTTTCGTTGTTTCTTTTTTTTTCTAATATTTAGGCTTAAGAAGGAATTTTTCGGTTATACTAACGTTAAAAGTAGTTTAAAGTGGCTGGGCTGCGTTTTCTGATTGAAGAACATAAGTAACAGTCTAACAGTCTTGATAAGTTAATAAGTACGACACGATTCGTTTATTTAAAAAAAACAAGGTAGGATCATCTTTAATACATTACACTCACTGATCCTCATAAAATAATCACTTAAAAATTCGCAAATATTTGGTAGATAAACGCTTTAACCAATCCTTTTTGTGTAAATAAATAAAGTTAATATCATGCGATATTCAATTCTAGTGGTTTTTAGAATTCTCTAAAAATTGCACACTACAGACGAGAAACTTATAAACTTAGAGAAATGAATTCTTAATTATTTGTTAAGAAAAACAAAGATGTTTGCCGAAATATTTTTTGCATTGTGGTAGGTGTCGATTCTTTCAAGGTCCTGATCAACGTTTTTTTCAGAGACCCCCTCCCTCCGATCGGGACAAGTAAGATACCGTTGGAAAGCCACAAGTGTCCCCTTTCAAATGAATCCTTGGCGTCCTTGTGAGGAGTTATAAGGATTTTACTGGGTGCGCCCCCTTCAAAGGACATAAAATCTTTGGGCGCCATTTTGAAAGAGGAAGTGATTTTAGGGGGGGGGGGGGGGGAGAGAGAGAGAGAGAGGTGAATTTTAAATTTTTTACCTCTTGCATTTTTTTCGTGAGGCATAAGGTGAATATTATATTTGCATTTAAAGATTTTTGCCGTTTTCATTCCTATAGATAACTATATCAGCTGATTTCGAGGTCAGTCGGAATTCTTTCAATAATTCTTAAATGTTCGGTCCGAGGTAGTTCGAATACCATCGGACGCAGATAGAAAAATGTGTCGCTTGTTGCCTTGGTTGATCTCGTTCACACATTCGTTCTGCTTCATTTTGCGTTATACGCGTTTGTGCTCAGAATTTATATGCGTGGTCTAGCTTTAAATAAGTGCACTTGGGCAAGATTTTAGATTTTTGAAAGTAAAGTACATTTTTCGCCTTAAAGAAATTTATCTGCACTTTTTTGACTAGGACTTTCAAAATAATACTAAATTTTACAAGTTAATTTACTTGGGACTTTGTAAAAATTCATGAGAGTTCAAAAACCCGAAACCTCACCTAAATGGACATATTTATCTTTCAAAACATCAAAAAAATGATGAGGGTAAAGTATAATACAAAACAGTCAAAAGCGTTAATGTTAATTTAACTGGTAATAAATAAATTACCACGAATATGTAAAACATTCTGATAAAAATGGAATACGATCGTTGGAATGTTATAATAAAAGTTGAGTGGTTCAGAGAAGACTACAAACCCTAGAAATATATGAAATTTCCTTCGTATTAAAGTATGTAATACGAGTAATTAGTAGTGTTCAGGAATTCAGTACTTTTCGAGATAAATAGCTTCTATTTAGTCAGGATAGGAGAAATGATTATATGAGTCAACGAAGAAAGTTAATACATCTAATTATTGTTATTTCTGCACTTTTGTAATAATATTCATGAAATGGGCTAAAGATAAATAAATTTAACTATCTCCCGAATATTCGATAAAGTTTACTTTGACTGCCAATAAGCAAAAATTCATAAAATTATTACTTTACTACTTATGACTACGAACATGTTAACTCTTCCATTGGTGAGTACTTTTTGTATATTAATTACTCTTTTCCAATATATAGAATAATTCTGAGCAAATTTATACAAAAGGAGTTTGCAGCACTGAGTATGCAAAATATAAAATTATGGGCGAAAAGGGTTTGTTCCAAGCAGTTTTAGAAAAAAAGCTCAAAGGAATTGTAATTTAGGAAGTGATTTCAAGAAAACTTTGTAAGTTATTTCACCGTTTCCTACAAAAGTTAAGTTTTTATCTGGGATATGAAACCCCGGTTTTGTGTCATTTAAAAGTTATAAATTTTAGGAAAAGAATTTCTAAATGTTAATCTTTAACACTGATAACGTATCATATATGGTGATATATTGATGTGTACAAAAAAAATTCATTTTCATTTTACGAAAGTTAACTTGGTTTTCATATCGAACACTCATGTGATGGAGAATTTTCTTTGTGACCTTGAGGGAAGAAAGAAGAAGACCTTTGGCTCATAGATTTCGCTAAAGCGTGTTGTTGGGACTTACTGGAGATTTTCATGTACGAACAATGAAGCTAAGACGACTTGGACAAGACAAGAAATTAACTAATGTGGTGGTAAAATAATTGCTTAAAAGGACGCTTATTAAAAAACTGAAGACTGTGTTTCAAAATTAAAATAAAAAACGGAGTTATAAGAGAACGGTTTTTATATATAAAACATAAAATATAGAATCAGCCTTAGGCTGATTACTTGATACCCTATATCATATAAATACAGTTCATCTCATAAAACTTCTGTATAAAATGTTCGAGTGATAAGTTGCTTCCTTCTCGAATTATATCCAATAATCTGGAAATTCAATATGGCGGTCCGACCAAGGATTGCGCCTATTTTCATTTTTCCGATCTGGAGTCTCGTAAAACACATCTATACAAAATTTCAAAGTGATAGGTTGCTTCCCCTTCGAATTATATACAATAATCAAAAAATTCAATATTGTGGCCCGACCAAGGAATGGGGGAATATGAGCGATTTTCATTTTATTGAAATATAGACTATTGCAAACTGGAGGCAGTTTTTCAAAGCTTCAGTGTTTAAAAAATACTTCGAAAGTTCCCTCAAAGTTTCGCAACTTTATTAAGTTACATCATCTTCATCAAACGACACGTTAGAAGAGAATAATCTTGTTTCTTCTCTGTCCGGTTCATGACAATCTAGGATATCTGAATAAAAGTCCTTTGCATCACTAGGAAATTCAAAAAATTTCGAATTTTTTTTATGTCATTGCTTTTCTTTGTTGAGACATAATTTTTCTTTTCAAGAATCTGAGCTGCAGAAAAAGCGTTGAATAATTTATGACCTCTCTTTAATACGATATATGTTACAAGACCTCCCGAATGTGTGGTAGAGGTTGAGATAAACAAACATTTTCCTAATTTGGTTCGATTTTGAGATTTTAAAAAGCATTTTAGGTTTTAGCTTTTAGTACTGCAAGCTTTTTTAAAGTCTTAGAAGAGGAAGTCGTTCCCAGCAGACAGCACTTTTCAAAATATTCTTCTGGAGATATTATTTCTTTTATTACGATATTCACGTTCTACTCGCCCAAAAAATCTCTCAACTGGCAAAGAACTGTGTCCCGTTATTGAAGGGCTTTACTTCGCGAAAATTTTATTAAGGTTTAATGTCAGAAAATGAAGCTCTGGATTTCGAACTTTTAAACCTTTGGTAGTGAGCGTTTGAGTGAAGCTTTTAATTCGATAGCTTTTAAACATGAACGAGAGTAAGAGCCATATTGAATTTTTGGATTATTGATCATAATTGAAATTGGAAAAAATGTATAGCTCTCAAATTTAGTAAGGAACAATTTTTGAATTATTGGACATAATTCGAAGAGGATGTGTTTTATGAGACTCCAAGTCAGAAAAACGAAAATAGGCCACGTCCCACCACTAACATACTGAATTTTGTCTACTTCATTTTCTATTGTCAGGTTATTATTGAAATGCAAAAGCCTTTTGATTTCTTCGAATCGATTATTCGACATGACATCAGCAACCTGAGCAATTCTTGTATCAGTAGACGAATACCTCCTAGTACTACTCAATCTTATTACTGACATCCATATGAGAATTCCCAAAAAACATCTTAATTCAGGAGTTGTTTGGCTTGTTTGGTCTCATTTGGGTGGAGTAAAGGTGGGTCATATTAACTACTTCACTGAGGAATTCATCATCAAAAAATGTCTAAAAATGGTAAATGGAGTTGTGAGCTCTAAAATGCCCTGTGGCAACTGAATGTTTTCAGTGAACTTCGTTGAATTATAGTCAGTGGATGTGTGTGTGAAGTTTTCCAAGAAAGATTCTTCTTTTTTTATGATGTTTTTCTTTATAAAGCGCAATAATGGGAGCTCATCCTCACTTGAAAATCCATGATCTATAACATCAAGTTCTTCTACATTCACATTCAAATTATCCAACAACATCCATCGTCATTATCTGACAAAATGAAGTCTTCACTGTTAGAAGGTATATTACGAATGTGCACAATTGCACTTTTCCTACCATCAAATGTAGATGTGCTTATTTCCATACTGTAAATAATCAAAAACTATTATTTACTTAAAAAATAAGAAAATTTGATCAATATGTACAATTATGTGCATATTGGGAACGAAAACAAATCGCAAAATATATGCAAAAATGTAAATGCCTTACCTTTTTTCCAATCTAACTGGTACTTAGGGATAATAAATCCCATAAAAATGATTTTTTTGCTGAAAAATTCTTACTTTTGCTCGGTAAAACGCAAAAACTTACAAGCACCAAAATGCAATTATATTTACCAACAGAACACCAAACGGTAAGTGAGATTATGTATTGCCATGCAGTTTCTATTAGATGTAGTGTTTCTAGTGTTCCCAATACGGAGCACTATGCATACATGAGTTTAAAATAAGAAGATTATTTCTGTAAATCTCTAGTCAAAGTTCGTGTTCCCAAATGGGTACTGAATGCAATATAGGATTAAATTATCCATTAAAAGGCTACTATAAGAATCTAGAAGGAAGAGTGCTGAAAAACTCCTTTAGAGAACAACATCAAATTAATATTTATCTCAAGAACGTAATTAGGAAATCAACTGGGCTTCAAAGTTTATGAATAAAACTAATTGCCCAAAAAAAACGACAAGAATTGTACCTATATAACGTTTTGTCGTATGAAGTCCAAAAGATATGATGTAACGTCAAACCTCTCAAGATGACCATTTCTGTATGTATCCATCAGAGGAGAGAACTTGAGAATTTTTCATAGTTTAAAGTGTACTCTACTTGACTACTTGTTCCACTTGGTATACAACATTTCGACTACACGCTATGTGTGCTTTTGTGTACACATATGTCAGCATAATTAACCGCTGGGCATGTTGTTCTGCTAAGGCACGTTGCCGACTTTTCCTACTGCTAAACGTCACAAGCTTATGAAATAGTGCGTCCATTCATCACACTTATATCGTATTAAAGAAGAAAAAATTCGATAACTTGGAGCGAGGTGGTTACCAGGCTACACAAACATTATCAGCCGCTACCTCGTTAATACGAGTGGACCTAAAGTAAACATTTTCCCAAGATCAACCTCGTCTTGAGGCACCTGAGTACATAAGCTGTAGTACACTTAGAGTTGAAGCTTTAAGTACCCTAGAGCCATGCTGAAAGTGAGTCTGATTACAATTCACGAGAATCCACATATTGATTCGATATATAACTTGGCAGTTGCTACAATTACAAATTCGCAGCGTCTTGTCCTCTGCTTTCTGTGACTTCAGTTTATTTCGCGCGCTTGAACTGAAACGACCAAGTTCCACGCAGTGCAGACTATTTTTAAAAATTTCATAGATACCTAGTCTAACGTTCTTTCTGCCGGTAATCGTAGTTCATTTAGCACCGCGTGCATTTCTTATCGGTTAAGCTATGTGAATTTCAAATATTAATCAAATGGTCAAAAAACGCTAACGTAATTTTTTCGATATTTCATTTATTAGTGATCTAAAGAATTGTCTGAAAATAGAAGAAAGTTTGATTGTGGGAAGGTGAAAATATTTTTGCCAAATACCAGTCAATTTTTGAAAAGTAGTGATAGTGTGTTGTGAAAATTGTGAACCAGATTGTAATTGGATTATTTTCACTGTAAAACGCCGTCATTATTTTTAACTTCAACAGAAATGTCAAAGGTACTTCATGTTTCCCAGTAGTGCATCGAAAATTTCATTAGCGTCTTTTCTTTAAAAACTTATTTTTAGCAGAAAAGCTTACTATTTTCGTGGTTTTGTGTGATGACCCATTTTTCGACAACAAATTTGTTTTATCTCTCGCTACACATGGACAGAGCTGCTGAGATGACATAGGGCCCATCAGTCTAAATAGCGCTTATTCGGCCTTTCTTGCCCATCGGCTTTGTCACTGCCCTTTTATCCATAAAGTGCAACCGAAGCTTTCCGTTTCTGTGGCTTTTCATCGAAACCAGTTTAGCATGTAATCTGTTCGTTTTCCCTTCTCTGAAAAATAATCTTTCTTATGTAATGATATCGAGAAATGATGTGTGTGACATTTCATATAAACATTGAAGTGAAGAAAGATTTGTCTTTCGGGTCCATTGTATTTTTAGAACAGCTTTATCCAAAGAATTCGAATTTTATCTCCCAATGGCAGGTTTGTTAAAATTTGACATTGAGATAAGATGGCATCAAAAACCTTTTCGATGTCCCTTAAACAAGCATTGTTGAATTTGATCTGCTTATTTGGTGATGAAATAAAACCGGTTTCATAATGCGCTTATTCATCTCTTGACTGTATTTCAGTAAACATCCAGTGAATTTATGGAGTCACTTAATAAAGTTTAAATTGAAAGTTGTTATAGTCAGAAGAGCCTATTTTAAGATAATTTAAAAGTGTGCTTAACTTAAAAGCTTCCGATAAGAATTCTGGAACATTTATTTTCGCGCTCAATATTAGTATTACATGTTTTTCGGTGTAATTTTAGTAATATAATTCTACTATTTTTTACGATATAGATTACTTAACGTGCGTGCTATTTATATTACTGCATTCATTGAAATAAAATATGTAGTCATGTGAGTTGGTACTTCGAACGACAGTTAAATAAGAATTCAGAATTCAATATAATGAAATTAATTTTAAACTTAAAATTTACAAAAAATAGAAAAGAAACATTTTCAGATGCACTAATCCCATATTCATCAAATCACCCTACTTTTCAACATAGATTAATTTCTGTACCCTTAGTATAAGACAGATCCCAGTAGGAAATTGAGCAATTGATGAACACGGTAATGAATAATTTCAGTGAGGAATAACATAAATGACATAGTAATGCAAAGGGTAAGATAACAGAGATTATTGATGACAAGGTATGCAGAAGGTATGGTACTAGAGAAATTTACATGTTCTGGTTTGTCGTGTTTGCTTTGTAGTTTTGAGCGAAAATTCTCAGTTTATGGGAACAGAGAAACAGAGTAGAACGGCAGTAAAACTTATGAAACCCTATTTTTATCCTTACATTTCCATCAATAAATCAATGAAAGAATAATGCACCAAAGAGTAATTCATGAATTTGCAATGACATCAGTGTGTTAAAATTCATTGATGTTGGGAATGTATAGTAGAGTACGTATGTTCATTACTTCATTATGAAGACTCCGCGGAAAAATAACCGTAATTCTTTCTCTGATTCGCTTCTTTTTAGACAAAACACGCCAAAATCGTGCAGTAAATCTCATAAAGTTCAAAGTCAATATCAGCAATTATTTTTTTAATTTTTTTAATTGGTTCTACAGAGGTGATGTTACTATTTAGCTTTTCATCATTCCCTCGGAGCACCAAAAATTACTAAAAACTTTTAATAGTGAATAAATAATACATCACGTTTTTGGACGAAAACCTTAGCATGTTTTAGAAATTGCACTTGAAAATTTTTCAAGTAAACAGAAAGTTTTTCTGTCTCGGTGAAGTAAAAAAATTTTGGTGTTTCGATCACAGAGAGTCAACTTGATCGTCATTATTGTGACGTTCGCTTGCCTGCCACACACACTCACAAAGAGTGGTCAATGAATTTTCCATCGTTTGAATAACTTTCCATAGAATTTTATAATAATTGATGAGAGAGAATCCTTCCTTCCCAATGTGGTGTGATTTTTTTAGATGTTGAGTTAACGCAACCATAGTAATAAACTAGTAGTATTGCTTGCATTTGAAAGCTATAAAATTATTCATCCCCTCCACTTTCCATCTCCCACTTTTTTACGGCCTTTGTACATTTTGTGGCGTCATATGTCCACATGGTTGATAATTTTTTCTTGCGGTAATTGTCTACACTTTATAAGTAAAATAGGCAAAGTAAAAAATGAAAAGAATTTTTAAAATCGGTTGGTATTTACCTGAGATATTCAATTTTAAACGTAAACTAAATACAATGTTCCCACATTTTTACCACCTTGGTACATATTGTGACGTCATATGATGTCATATGTCCACATAATTGATATTTTTTTCTTGCAGGGATTTTCTACATTTCACAAGTATTTGTCACAGAAAACCGCATCTCGTGGAGTGCGCTATACTTTGATCTTTAGACTGCCACAAATTATGGGTACGGATTCATTTTTACGATTGTATAATTAAGGACTGTATGAAGATAGACCGCTATAACTATACCTTTTTGTAAAGTAATTATCGAGACCAATCTTTTGGTAGCAAACTTGACTGGAAATGACATGATGAAAAATTCGCAATTTGCCTTCATTTTTCGCATCTCGGAGGTGATTCTTTTCATTAACTTCTTAATTAGTCCGGAATGGGTGGTCCGATTTTATTGAAATAAAGTGTAGTCGAAAGGTGAGGGATGTGAATTTCATCCCCAGCCACAAAGAGTTTCACCAAGTTTCATCCGAATCCACCACCAGATGGCAGTTTACCTCCAAGTTTCTCCAATTCTATTCCATCGAATTTCACATCCTTAAACATCAACCGATTGTAACCAAATTCAGTATTTACAATCCTCTCGTGACCCTCTAATTAAATTATATGCAAACAGTAACCCTCGCCGAAATCTAGACTCCAAAATAGCACAATTTAAATTCTCGTCCAAAATTCCAGGTCGATTTTTCACCTTTTCGCAGAAATAAATGTTAGAGATTTCGGAATGGTCTTACAAAATCACAAAAATTAGCAAAGTAAAAAGTTAAAAGAATTTTTGAAAATCGAGGTATTCAATTTCCAATGTAAAATAAATACAATTTTTCCCACATTTGTACGTTTGTGACGTCATATGGGGGATTTATAGGGATTTTCTTAGGGATTCTGTATATGAGAGACACTCCCCCCCCCTCTGTCATTCCAAAAAAGCCGTGTTTTTCAAAGAATACGTATATTCAAATGACCGCAATTATTCGTTATGTTTTCAAATATCCAAATATTTTTACATATTCTTGTAGTATGAGCCGTCCCTTTTAGAATGATATCCCATATCCCTTCCCTCCCTTTTTCGAAAAATTGAAACTTTTGTTCGAAAAGTTTTCGTAAATTGAAACTTTGTATGCTTGTAGATACCTCCACTCCCCACCCACTGACAAGTTTTTATTAAAATACAGGAAAACACACCTAAGTTATAAGGAAATCTAAGAAAAATTTCTTAAAATCGTAAAAAAAAAAATTTGAACCACACTATGTCGGAATTTGAAGCAGGAACTCCCCATTTTTTACAGATCCGAATGAGGTATAAGATCCAAAAGTTATTAGCGCTGAAACGTGCAGTATCATTTTCAAGGAATCCTCATTTTCTTCGAAAATATTCGAAAATTCGAAGTTGATTTACAATCACATTCTTTCAATAAAAAAACAAAACATGTGAATTACGCAGAGACTGCTCCCCATCAGACAGCATACGTTCTTTTACAGGCCCCTTGTATGACCACATGATGCACAATGTCGGTGGTTCCCTTTACTTACCATGTTTACATCCCGGATTGAAACTAGATCGAAATGGGATTGAATTGACGAAATTGGCATCTAAACGCGGATTGAATTGAAAAATTCGTGGGCTTGGTTTAGCTAATCTTATCAAATGTGCACCTACATGTATACGGGATTGACTTGGAGAAGTGGCTTGAATTAACTTTTTTTTTTTTTTGAAGGAAATAGAATTAAAATAACAATTTTTTTTAAATTAAATGTTAGAATTGTTCGGAAGAACGTATGTATAACTAGATGTTAAAATCCAGTTTTCAAAACAGGTGTATTTCCATAGGAAGCGAAATTGGCCTCCTAAAAGTTCGAATGGACAAAAACGAACTCTAGAGAAAGTCAAAAAACTCATCAAGAGTGAAATTTCACTGATTCCAATTAAAATGTTAGAGCGTCTGAAAGAATATTTTGTAAAACGTATCGTGGAATGTTGTTAAATTGGTAAGCGTCATTTACTTGGGGTTCTTACATTAACTTTTAACTTTTGTTATCCGTTGTTAATATTAATAAACGACATTTCTTATAAATATTTTGGTATATTGATATTATACACACCTGAATCTCTTATTACGCTATTTACTTTTACGCAGTTTTTTTGCGCGACTCTTTCTGTTACGTAGTTTTTCAACCCATTTTGCCTAACGCGGTTACCGTTTATATATATATATATACCAGTACGCAGATTGCTTTACGCGGTATACATCCGCCATGTAAAAAAGGGTTCAAGTGTATTTTAAGGCTGTCACTTTGTCCTTTATGTAACGGACTTGATGTTAAATAATGGTAGAATTTAGTAAACAAATATTCGTGTTATGTTATCAAAACGTCGCTGTGTTTGAAGAAACGCAAACGCAATTTCCTTCGAAGTTATTTTTCTGATGATGGGCTTTTGTTTTGGACGTTTTCTTCTCTAATACTTAAAATTTTTATCATATTATGGATTG
>QYTT01094284.1:17170-29429 GCA_006980735.1 Dasypogon diadema
ATACATTTAATAAGAGAGAGCTTAAAAGCTTCACGAATATACTCGTGATCAGCAGAGAATGGGTTAACCTGCATAATTGTAAAATGATATGGATGGAATCTTTCGTCTTGTAGAATTCTTCCAACTCACTCCAAATCGATTGGCTATTCCTCTAATGCTCTTTCAAGGATTAAATTATGCATAATTTGCGCGAGTTTGCATAAAAATTTATCGTATCTGCAGTCCGCACCGTGGGAAATGTCCCAGTCTCTCAAAACTTTCTATACAAAGTCATGGGTTGGGAGTTCGCCTGATAGCATGGTGCCTTCTACACTCTTTTATGGCACGATTTGAAACTCCGCTGTGATACCGTATACCATAACCGTATCGTTATACTTATCCAAAATAAAATGAGATACTTTTAACACATTCGCGGACATGAATGCTATAGCATTGATTTTCACTGTGATGCGAAATGAGATGAGCTTTTTACTGTTACTTCCTCTACAACTCATCTGTTTACAATTAGGGCAAATGTAATTTCTGATGAGTGATGGCAGAGAATGAAGGGGGTGCTTGAAGGCTCGCGAAAGGTAAGGAGCCTTCTATCAAATGCTAATATAACGGCCTTCATACAGAGTGTGAAATGAAAAAAGTACCCAAAGCAACCATTGGAAAGGGTTCAAACAATAACTAATATTTGGATTTTATTATCGAAACCATACTGAGTTTAAATAATTTTCTTCCTAAATTTTTGGAAATAGAATTACTTGAGAATTTGTCCAATAGTATTAAAAATCTCTAAAATAATAAGTCCAAGAAGCAAAAAAAAAAAACAACATATCGCAAAATTATATTAAATTTTAGTGAATCAATTTAAAATAGGAATCTTACCACCCTTTAGTAGTTGAATTTGGAAAAAACGTCTATGAGTGCTGCTTATTAGAGAAAACGTAATAATCAATAGTAATACTTCCTGAGTTTTCACGAAAGAAGAAAATTATCATCTTCTTCACCTTTGTTTTAATTTGGAAAATGGAAGGAAAAACTACTAATTGTTTTAAGCAGATTATTAATATCAATCGAAGAGACCAAATGCAAAGAAGAGATGGCTACGCATAATATAGCATTAGCAGATTTATTAGGTTGTTGCACATGAAATGTCGGATTCCGATTTGACGTTAAGTTGGGTGCGATTGTAATGGTAAAAACCGCAACGAGAGGGACACAGTGTTGTTGATTGTCGCAGTAGATGTACTCGTGCATATTTGGACGGTATCGGTTTAGTGCTAGACATTGAAGCTATAGGAGAGGGTGAAAAAAAACACAAAATATGAATAGTACTGAAAAACGGATACGTTTCCTTTACGAGTTTAAATTCGGGCATAACCCAGCAGAGGCAGCCAGAAACATCAATAACGCATTTTGGACCTGACACTGTAAATGAACGAACCGTACAGCGATGGTTCGAAAAATTCCGATCGGGCGACATAAGTCTTGAAAATGAGCCACGAGGACATCCAGGACCATCGATCGACAACAACGAACTGCTAGCTGTAATGGAGTCTGACTCTCGCCAAACTGTAAGGGATATCGCAGAAAAATTGAATGTGCACTATTCGACAGTTTTCAATCACTTAAAAGCGCTTGGGAAAATCAAAAACCTCAACAAGTGGGTCCCTCATGATCTGTCTGAGCGAAACATGATCAATCGACTGGAAATTTGTATTTCTCTGTTCTCCCGACACAAAACGGATCCGTTTCTACACCGAATAGTGACATGTGGTGAAAGGTGGATTCTGTATGATAATCGTCGCCGAACTGTATGATGCACCAAAATACATGTCCAAGCTGAGTCTTCATCCGAGGAAGATAATGGTGACTGTTTGGTGGTCTGCTGCTGAAATTGTTCACTATTCCTTCTTAAACACTGGTGAAACTATCAACGTTGAGAAATACTGCCCTCAACTAGAAGAAATGCACCAAAAACTAAGCGTTAAGCAGCCTAGATTGGTCAACAGAGACAATGCACGACATCATGTGGCAAGAACTACGATCCAGAAATTACACGCGTTGCAGTATGAAGTTCTTTCTCATCTACCCTACTCACCGGACTTATCAACAACCGACTACCACTTCTTCAAACATTTAGATTACTTTTTGGCGGGGAAACAATTCAGTAATGAAGAAGCCATCAAAATTGCCTTCGACGAATTCCTTCAGTCCACAAATTTGGATTTCTACAAAACTGGCATAAACGCGCTTGGAGAAGTGTATTGCATCTAATGGTGCCTATTTTGATTAATAAATCTATGTACAGAACGATCAACAGTCTTTTAAAGTTCTTATAAAATATCCGACATTTCATGTGCAATAACCTAATATTTAACCCAAGTGCAAATAAGTTTAATCCAACTGCAAATGAATTTAAACAAAACGCAACAATTTAAGCTATTTTCAAGGTTTAAATATATATATATATTTAAACCTTGAAAAAATTGGTGGAAAGCCCTCAAGTAGTACAAGCAGATTGTCAAATGAGTATAAAATATTCTTGGTAATTTGTTTAAATAAACATATTTGTAATGCTTATAATCTTTTGTCTCCAACTCTCCACCTGGTGCATGTTATGCTACTGGAGAAAAACCTGAAATAAAATTACCTCAAAGATTATTTCTTGTTGTCCTGATGATACAGCCTTGACCTACCTGGTTGATTCCAATTTGCTTAAGTTCGATAACTTCTTGGATTCCGTTGCATATCATTGCAACTATTACTGGTCTATCCGTTATAAACACAGATACAGATGTTTGAAAAGGATATTTGAAACTTTGACTTTCATGTAACTAGATTCATGTCATTCATGCCTTTGGTATATTTCGTCAAGAACGCAGTTGGAGTTAGTATCTATTTTACTGACTACAGGCGGAAGGCAGAGTAAATTATGCTTCCGTTGACGTAGGCATTGCTGGAGATCGGTTTCTGATAATTCCAATTATGTTTGGCTATTGTAGTCCGCTACGCTTACTGGACCTTCTACCTTTGGGACGACGTATCTTTAGTTGCCCATTTTCTGTGGTATTGGAATTATATTCATGACATCATATGTGCTTTTTGCAACAACCTAAAGAAATCCATAGATACTGAAATATGTACTGGTTGCCATTGATTCTGTCGTGTTTTCCGGTCTAGACTTGCTTTGATGAATAGGGTGTAGCGGCTTTCCAACCCTTTTAAAATTCCTATGACAATTTCATAAACAGGAACTGGTTGAATATTAATTCTGTTAATATCTATTGATGAAAGATAGCCTCCAGTTTTGTTTATCTCTGTCATTGCTTTATTCGACTTGTTGGTAAAAAGGTTTAGTTTTCGTTGAGTTCTAGATTCCAGAGATCCTTCAGTTGTGCTACTTTAGATAACATTAATTTAGTTTGATGTTGGGTTGTTTTAATAATGCTTTCCTCCTTGTCCTTTACGGAATCAATTTCTGTATAGACTTCATCATTAACTCCAAAATAGTGCTGCAGAATATTTTTAACGATTCCACATCTTCATTTTGCATCTATTGAAATGCTGTAATGAAGTTGTTTCCCTCTCAAGTACAGAGTGTAAAAACTTATCACAATGTATATGATGTATATATTCTCGTAGCATGGGGCCTTGCTGTATGTAACACGTGGCTCTGAAGATTTGATTGTTTCACGAAACGTATTACCGATTTTAAGAAAATATAAGAAAAGGCGTTGTGGATAACTACACAAATGCTTCATTTTATTTTAAAAATGCGAAGTAAAAACATTTTCCAGCAAGTGCCGAGAATTTGACACAAACTGCACAAAGTAGAAGATCTTTCTAGTTCTGTCCGGCATTCATTAATAGCCTTTCCATAAAGTGTCCACACCTGAGAGACGTTATCTGTCGACACTTCTTTTTTCTTTCTGATATCTCTGTCGGACAATCTCTATTTTGTGTGTTCCCACCGGACATTTTCTATCTGAAACACGTCTTTTTCACATCTATCTAGCGAGAACGTAGCTCAAAGAATGAATTTAAGATGATATTCATACTTTGTTGTGTTTTTTAATGTGTTATTTTATTCCGTGTAAAGTTCTCAAAAACCTTGGGTTGCTATTCAAGTTTACATAAAGTACACTACAAAATACAAACGTGAATACCCTTTATATGTTTAATTCAGTTACAGAAATATTTACTAACCGGTTACGGGACTTCTATATATTTATTTACTTACTCTTCTTTAATTTTCGCCACGTTTGACAAGAACTGCTCCCACGATTCCAGAATTTAAATTTAAAGGCGAAAAAGCTTGGAGGTAAGTCGCGTTTCAAATCTTTGGAGATTAAAATTATCTCCTTCGAAATTTCTTTATAATTTCTTAATACTGAGAGTGTTTTCGAAAGCCTTTCAGATTCCAATTTTTTTTATATTAAATTTCTTAGTAAATTCCTTAAAATTGCTTTTCGTTTTCGTAATCCAACAATATTATCTTCTCCTTTTCGTGGCCGCATTAATCCAGGGAGATTTTTTTCGAATTCTCCTCTAATATAAATATTTTTACCGAAGATATGTAAAGTGTTATTTAGACGAAGTAAATAGATTTTATATTACCTAAATAATTACAATACTTTCCCATTTTCTTAGTAATGCAAAATCGGAAGGATACACATTCAATCAAACAAACATTATTGTGTTTTTTTTTCTTTAGCATTCGTGGAAGTTTCAGTTTGAGTAACTTAAAGCTAAATTAAATATTCGCCAGAATTAATTCTACCTTTTGAAAGATTTTGAACTCTTCCGGATCAGTGTTGCCATTATGAAATTTCAAGAAAAGCTCGATGAAATTCCATATAAAAAAAAGTGGCTGAAATACGGAACCGGGAGCTTTCTTTGTATAATTAATATAGAGATTAGTCGTCAGGTACTTTTGAGTCATTCTGTGAATTCCTATTACCAATTACATCCTTCTTCAAAATTTAAATATTTTATGCTTTCTATTTGTTTATATAGTTAGACAGATGTTTATTGGCTAAAGTTCTCTAAATCTGTTTGAGCTTGAAATAAAATTAATGCTGAAAAGGAAAAAAATGGAATTTTCTTAAGATAAATCGGCTCACTATAATTCAAACAATCGTCTACTCTAATTTCTGCCGCTAGTATTACGTTTTTATATAATACAAGGAAAATTACATCGGTTAGTTATGATCCGCTTCAGATCGGCGTTACCCCAATTGGTCTAGAAAAAAAAAACAAGAAATATTCATACAAAAATGAGGGTTCCCAAAAAAAACATGGTTTTTCCCTTTGTTTTCTTTCTGAAGCACCCCTTATATAATTTATCACCATAAATTGTCTATAACGAGAGATCGGGATCACCTCCCAAACGATCTTGTGATCGAGGCTAAAGGAGTTGAATATAATACAATACTAACACTGTATCACATTAAGAGAAGAAATTTTATAGGACTTAAACTCATATACGGGGTCTGCAGCGATTTGCTAACTGAACGAATATTGAAAAATTATACGGTAGGAAAGCTGGCTATATTGAGAAATTCAATAATAATAATACTGACAAAATCCAAAAAATGAAGCATAGTAATACTGACTAAGTGAACAAAAATTGAAGCATAATATTCTCTTCAAGAAGCTCAGGTTAAGTTTTTCCGTCTTTCTCTTTTAATGTTCGCGCTCCACCGCCCTATAATATTAATTTAGGCTTCCCTTTTATTCTTGTGTGACTGTGATATATCTCGTATTTTAATATTGGATAGATAATAACAAATCTTTTAATATTATTCATATACTTTGCACTTTAGGTTGCGATCGTTTAGAGGCCGTGGCTTACCAGAAATTTCATCCCAGTTCGGACACACCTGAGGCAGCCGTTTTCGGGCTCCACGTTGGGCGCCATTTTCTAATGGTTACATTTTTGCGTCTTGGGAGTGTTGGAGCGATCGTGAAGTCGTAGCAGTGAAGCCCCTGGTGACACTTTTAGCATGCCGGGCCTGCCGCAAGTGTCACCAGGGGCTTCGCTGCCAGGACTTCACGTCCTCTCCAGCACCCTCAAGACACAAAAGAGCAACTATTAAAAGCCTTGTCCACTTTAAATGTATCACTAATCATCTGGGTATAGAAGGCGACGAATATGTTGATTCCATTACGAGGAATGTTCTTCCTACTCTCACAAATAATATCCCCTTGGTATTTACAAAAACAAACGTTTCAATAACAGCAACATTGTATTCTCCGTCTCTCGTGAGTATGCAAACGATTCCATAAAACATCAAAAAAATATATTAACTTCCTTTACACCGAAATCGTGCACGCACTGTCTGAGAAACATCTTAAATAGCAATAAATTATCAGCCATCTTATCACTCCTGAACTTTTTTTTAATTCAGAATATTCGTTTTTAAACTGGGTAACGGATTCCATTAAAAAATGTGTGCTGAAAAAAGAGTAAAAAAAGTAGTTTTTTGTTACCCATTTTAGAGAAATATATTTCGCGTTTTTCTCACATCTCATCACTCTCTTCAGAGAAGAGTGCATAGCAGGTGTGGAGCTAAAAGGGGTTCGAGGGGCCTGGGAATGATGTTATTGAAGCAAATAGCAAATTTTTAAATTAAGTATATTGAAATTTCATTTTTATTCTATTTTCCTTAAGTCGGATATAACCCAAACCAAATTCTTGTATACCCGATACACTGTTTGTCTTCTTTATTTAAAGAGTATTTACTTCCACTCCTTTGGCCGAAAATAGTTTATTGTTCTTTGTGTGCGGGACCCAGCTGCGCTCCAAATAGGCACAGAAAATTTGAATTTAGACACAGTATAGATATTTTTTATAGAAATAAAGTCCGAAAAAAAACTTTTAGTTGGGAAGCTCTGCAATATTTTTATCTTCGTTATTATTATTTGTTAATGTATGTTACTTCATGTTTATGTTTATTAAAAAACATTAAAAAGGCGTTTGCCTTCCTTAACGATAGAGATATTCAAGAGCGACAAACTATTGAACCAAGTTGTGAACCAATCAAGCTATGCCACTGTTAATAGCAAGCAATGCTATTTTTTTTTAGTAATTTGGGGCTATCCTGACTTCGTTATTACGTTTTTAATACCCTGTTCAATTAGCGCAACCTTGCTAACAATTTAGGGTTGCTATAACGCTGGGTGTCGTGACTTTTTACAAGTCAGTGTCGAATTTTAAATTTATATGAATATTTATGAAACTTCTCTAAACGGCTAATCCCATCTTGCCCTAGATTTTTGAAGGATCCTGTTCAACCTCGTTATCAGCACTTAAATTAAAAATATTTCGATCAGATATAAACTCTCACGACAGAATGCATAGGTAACAGATTCGTTACCAACAGCAGTATACTCGTCCAGTATTGAAAGAAACACTTGAGACCCACGCTCCTTGAAATATACGGCGTGTTTTATGCGATGAAGACCGAAGTGAACTGAAAAATTCATTATTAATCTCATCCACGCGATTTTGATTAGCTCAATCCATAAAAGCGATGCTAATCACGCAAAAGTGCAGTTCAAAACGCCAACTTAACAGGGAAGAATATAATGAGCTTGAAAACAGAACAACTTAGCTAACACAGGGTGGCAGCTATTAATCATTCACACTAGAGCTGTGTTTACCCTAATAACATGTTCGTGAACAAAATGCTGTAGAAGTCAATTAGTGGTTACACGGATATGTAAATGTACTGAAATGGAAGCATAAAAGGCACTTACTGTTCTTTTGAAAGTCTTGAGAGTCGTCGCAGCCAGTCCTGCCATAGAGCCCTGTCAGCGTGATGAATACAAAGAGGTGGTAAGGTGCGAATCTCTGAAGACATTTTGTAACAAATTGCAATGTTTCCATTTTTGGTAGCACACATATGTGAAAGGTGTGTAATCTCTGACGTATCACATTTGAGGTGTACCTCAGGTAAACATCCAAATAATTAACTTAACCATGAGTGTGACCATGCATCACTTCGGAACACCACAGAGCACATCATGAACGTAATTTCCAACGTTTACAGAGTGATATGTCGGTGTACTAACCCACTTTATTTAAATAATTCTGTCATATATAATACATGAGCCAGCACGACACCATCACTGCAGCCCGTAGACACAATCCCTTGGACACAACTTTAGTGTTAGAGTAAGGATGAAATTGGTATTGTTGCTGTTTGATTTCTCCTCACTCATCTTTGCTTGTGGCACGTCCTTCACTTATCCATTCACTTATCCTTTAGATGTCCGTCACATGCGTCCCATGGTCTTTAAAATCCTTTCAAAACATGAGGGTTTGCGGTCGATTTCCCTGAAATGAAAAAAGAAGGAATTTTATAACGTCCATTGTAAGCAGAAACAGCAGGCATTTTAGCCCTGAGGGGATTCATTAAATTTAATTACGATGATCGCTGTGGAAGGATGTCCTGTCGCTGACGGGTGGAATATTGACTCATAAATTTTTATTAGCACAAAAACCGGAATGGAAGTAATTCAAGAAAATTCCTCAATTGTCTAGCCATATGTCCCCTATTTTCCCAGATGAAATTGAGAAACTCTGACATTGATATCTTGTCAGAGTTGAGACTCAGAACGAGTTTCCTGCAGGCTTTTACCGACTAAAGGGAAGCGAAAAATAGTTACCCGGAAATTTCTCTGGTAAGATGCCGGATGGTTTTTCTTAATAGATTTCCAAGTGCGGCATGACAGGTTATTTTCTCCTGCACCCTCTTTAGACGTAAGCTGCTCCTAATGGAAATGTAAAATTGAAAATGTAAGCCTCAGAAAGCTTCGTTTCCTTTTTAAAAGGAGGTGGAAACATTTTATTTCATTTGTTACCATCGGTGAGACGTTTTATTTTATTTCTAACATTTCAATGGAAAAATAATTTTTTATGTGAGAGATAAGCTGTTTGTATTTCTTGCGTGGATTAGGATTTAAAAAAAAGAAGGTGTGTATATATATTTTCATCTAAAAAATACTGTGCCAAAGCATTTGCCTCAAGCACAGCCTCAACATTATATAACAATACACACGCAAATACTAAACGTAAGCCGATGGTTTTTGATTCAATAAAAGAACGATAAAGTGTCCCCTATATCTGAAGTGTGTATTGCAGGTGTACATAAAAAATATAATACAATATCAAATCCTTCTTACGAATTAACAATAAAAATTTGAGTTGCAATTAAATCTAGGTCGAAATGTATACTTTTGAAAAGGCATCAATAAAGTAAGTTCGTGGTTCTATCGACACCACAAGGAGCATGGATATAGGCTAACTAAAAAGACTGCTTTCTTTTTGGTATAACCAAGTGAGAAATACGAAAATAAAAGCACTGAGGTATAAGAGGTTTCATAATTTTTTTGAATAGTTTCTGGCCGAATTTTCGTTCAACTAATTAACGGGTAACATTGTATGGGGTCTAAGGGTTGAAATTCATTGTTCAAGGGATTTCTGTTGCGGAAAGCATGATCACTTCAAGCCAATTCTTGCAATAATTAAGCTATTTGGATTCCATGGTACAACCGGTACGCCTAGTTGGAACATTTTTCAAGAAGTAGAAAAAGTCATCATATGTCTTTAGCCTTTACAGAGCCCCCATTTGCCATTAATCTTAAACTTAGCAATCTATGTATTCCGCAAAGCTTCCAAGTTTGTCCGTCGCCAATTTGCAATCAAGTCTGCTGTATGAGTATTGGTATTATCAAAGTGATACCAAATGCAGAACGAAAAGATACATATCAGTGAAACGTTCAAGAACAAGGACATGGTGAAACTTCCCAGCAGCTGGTCGTAGATGTTTTTCGTAGAAATGTTAACTTTCATCTTCGGCTTCTCTATATGATAAACCTTAACAGGTAACTGATGCGATGACGACCTGGACTTCCGCAGGTGAAACGTGGATTATTTAAACCGGCTCTTAAAATAGTTAAAGTATCACAAGTTATGTGAATGGCAGTTTGGTAACGCGGTCAGCGTAAACGACCAAGTGACACCTAAGATTGTCTTGAAGGGAAAATATAGGGCATACCAATATATGGCCAACCCACCACTTTTTTCGTGATCGATTTTCAATAGCGGAAACTTATGGTTTCAGTGAAACAAATTATGGTTTGCAAGAAAATCCTGTCGTTTCTCGGTTACTCCACTCCACGGATGATTTTGATATATTATCATATTTTATTTCACAGTAAAGTACACAAGATTACGAATCTTATAGAGTACATATTATTTCAAATTTATAATCTAGCATAAATAAGTTGCAACGACATTCCATTCTAAGATCCTAAGGAAGCAATTTATACAAATGTAGAACTAACATCTAAAATTAACTGTAAACTATTTCAGTTTAAATTCATTCCTAAAAAAGTGCAAAACTAGACAAATACATCATCGCCTGCCTACGTAAGGACAAAGCAGTTGACTTAAGGCCAAGTTGAAAATAGATCCCCCACTGTGATCAAGAGAAAAATGGATTATGTTACATGAGAAAAGATTTCATACGATCCTTGAAGACGCCAATAGTTTTCGCCCTCTGAACACAAGGTGGAAGCCGGTTCCAGTTACGTATAGTCTGAACAAGGTAGGAATTTTCCATTGCTGTTTTATAATAGCGAGGAACAATAATATTGAGATTGCCCGGCGAAGAAGTGAAGAGAACCCGATCCATCAGATACGCAGGCCTACCAGTATGGACTAATTTATAAAAAAATATAAGATTCCTACGTTTTATATATGCCTCCAAGGGGCATCCAAGCAGGCAAAGCTTAAATGGAGTTACATGGTCAAATCTGCGTAGGCTGAAAATGAAACGAATACAGTCATTAAATGCGACATCAATTTTGCGCCTGCACAGACTATCCAATTTAGGAAAAACCATACGTCCAGACAAGAAGTGGGGCAGTAGTAAACTCTTTACTAACCTTAGCCGCGTTTTCGAGGGCAGGATGCTGGCAGAAAGATATAATTTCCTGAGTCCTGAGTATATCCTTCCAAGCGTAAACTTGATATGTTCACAACACTTCATGTCATTAGTGATCACGACACCTAAATTAGTAACTCTATGAGACACTGTCAGCTCAACACCGTTGAGATACACAGGAGACACATCAGCCGGCCCCAGATCCCCGGTATAGAAATTTATAAGTTGGGATTTGTTAGGATTAAGTATAAGCTCGTTACACTCGGCCCAGTCACTGATTCTCTTGAGATCATCATTCACACGAGCCATGCAGTCCTCCAGTAGTCCCACTCTTCTGCTCAAATATATTTGCACATCGTCTGCATAGAGATGGATTTTGACGTCGAGAAGAGAATCGGACCAAGAATAGATCCCTGTGGTACTCCTCTGCTGATGGCTAGAGTAACCGACACCTTGTTATTGATTTTCACTACTTGCGTACGATCAGTCAGGAAGCTTTTAATAAGTTTAATAGCGGTGAATCCAAAGTCGTACTTATTTGCTAATTTATTAAGGAGAAGGTGATGGTTAACCGAGTCGAAAGCCTTTGAGAAGTCAAGCAAGATCAGGGGTACTAAACTTATTTTCATCGAGAGCAGCCCTGATGTCGGAAGTGACTTTGAGCAGTGCGGTCTCGCAGCTATAAGAAGGTCTAAAGCCAGACTGCCAGGGGGTCAGAAGGTTCTGCTCATTGAGGAACTCCGACAACTGGTTATACATTAACCTCTCAAAAACCTTCGACAAGTAGCAGAGAATGCTGATCGGGCGGAAGTCAGAGACAAGTTCGGGTGTACTCTTCTTAGGAATAGGAAGAACCGAGGCCAGCTTCCACGCCTGCGGGAAAGTAGATGTGGTCAGGCAAAAATTGACGATATGGAGGATATATGGAGCAATTCCAGGGAGCAACCATTTGATAAAACACGGTGGTATGTTATCCGGCCCCGTGGCATCAGATTTGATGGAGTATAACGCGAAAATTAGTTCATCTATTTGGACACAACGGAATGCAAACCTCGAGTTACGAAAATCAAATGGAATGTTACCCAATAAACTGCCCTGATCCGAAGGAGAGGCACTAGTAGTGGTAGTAAAACTCAGAGCGGAAGTAAAGAATTCATTCAGTTCATTCGGCTCGAAGGTACACTCCGGCTTTACACCACTGTGCACACCAGCCTGGGATAGATTCCTCCAAAGAGTTTTCGGCTTCAATTTAGGATCTAGTCTGGGAGCAAAATAAGATCGTTTCGCTTGCCGAACCGCAGATGTGACTCTGT
>QYTT01094287.1:0-21785 GCA_006980735.1 Dasypogon diadema
TTCTGAAGATTACGTTCACGAAACATTAAAACAAGTTTTACTTTTGATTATAATATTAGGTGACTTTGTCAAAGTATCAACCATAAAGTTGATAAGTTATATTTGCTCAGAAAGAAGCCAGATTGTTAAAATGGGCGATTTTTTCCGAACCAGCATGTTTGTCGGCTGGAGTTCCACAGAGCGCAATTCTTGAACCTCTTCTCTTCAATTGGTATATCAGTGTAAACAGTTAGTATATCAGTATCCTAAAAATGCCTGCTGGAGCCAGTTAGTTGAATACTAGAGGAAGCAGAATTCCATTTTCCAATAACCTGGACAAAGTAAGAGCTATCTTCATATTGCGATGTACACCGTAAATTCAGAAACTGAAGACTCCTACTCGAATGTAGTTGTAGTTTTTAATATAAATAAAGTGAACATCTATCATGTAGAATTTTATGTAAAAGAGTGAGTTCCTATCGAGCCAAATGTGTTTTAAATTGGGACATCCAATAAAGACGGCACACAGTGCAATACATGGGTGTACTCATTAAATGCAACATCTGCCTTTACTCTTAGTTTTACTGAATACAGTGCTACTTTAGGTGAAAAACGTCATAATTAAAGTTTTCACTACTTTAATGCGGTGATTTAAGGAAAGACAAATCAATTAAATTTGGAGTTAAAGTAAATTCCCAAATTTTTGACATGGACAACATTTCAATAATCAAAGAGTTTTGATGCATTTAGGTAGATCTGCATGTCATGTACAAGTGAATGGAGGAATTGGTTATCACATCTGACAAGCCGTTTACGTATGAGCTAAAACCCAAAGGATCAAGCATTGATCCATGTGGGACACAATTTTCTTCCAATTTTGAAGAACCATTGAACCATTATAATGCGGATTTCGTCTGTATCCTAAATCATTGATGAGTTTAAATTATATTTTTCTAACCCCAATCACCATTTCTCAAAAAATATATATATACATCATGTTCCTGAATTCGAGGAAATCGTTCTACATAAACTTGTTGCTTGAGAGCGAGCATTGTAACTATACCACCATTGCGGTGAACCTACCACAATTTAAAAAAAAAAGATTGAATCTACCACGGCAAGTCAGAAATCTACCACAATTTTGTATTTAATCTTTCATATTTTGCCTTTTAACTATTTAATCTTTCATATTTTGCCTTTTAACTAGAAGTAATCGCTAAGATCTAAGTACTGCAGAAATTCTTTTCTTCTGCCCGGAAATAATATTAATGTATTTGTGTTACATTTTATATTTTTTATAACAATATACTTTGAGAAAAAAGAAAAATAAAAATCTCTTAACAGAGAGTAATTTTAATATTGAAAGTGAAATCGATAACATTAAAGATATAAATAATTAATTAAATCATATAAATATATATCTTGTAAAAGAAGCTACAGCAGTAAATTGAGCCCATATTGTTGAAAAAATGAACATACAAAAAATACAATTTCAATAAGCTCTTAAACTCACGTGCTCTCTGACCACAACTGGAAGAGAATTCATAATCAGAAAATAAAAACATAGTAAGAACGCTGTTCAATAAGAAATTGAATGCGTTATGTTAGTAGGATTTCACAACGAGTTGATTGCAATTACTATGAGTAAATTTATGATCGGGCCAACTTAAACCATAGATAAAGCTCACACCATCGTTGAAAGCAATATTAAATTTACGTTTACTCAAGTTTTGAGTAGTTAAACCATTGTTGACTCTGTCAGTGCAGCCTAGGTAAATGTATCTGCACATCATCCGCACATAGATTTGATTTCACATCGTTATTGACATCGGGAAATAAATAGAGAAAAGTGAAGGGGACCAAATATTGAGCCCTGTGCTATGCCATTCTGATATGAAACCAGATTTAATATGTAGCGTAGTATCAAGTTTAGTTTCCTACATTTACAAGCACCCTGCAAATGTTCAAATCTATTCGATCCCGTTTATTTTGTTATCTCGAGAGAATTTGATCATGATAAGTGCATGTCTGTATATGTGATACTCACAAATTTACCACTTAACTTTTCTAAATTGGTTCACGGTCGATTGCAAGGAATATCCATGAGTAGCAGCATCCGAGTCCCCAACCAGTGCGAGTGAAAATTATCTAATAACTTTTATTTTGTATAAAGTTTTAGTGTAATTAAAATTCAACCACTATACATATTCTATACTACATACTATAAATATTCATAATAATTTTCACCTGTTGATAACGGCCATATAAAAAATCACTGTATTAAAGACTTCACTGAAATCAATTAGTGTCAATGTCATCATAAGATCACTATCGAGGGAGAAGCGGATATCAGTGGATACTTTTAGCAAGGCTGTTTCACAACTATGTATGCCCAGTACTGAAGGTGAAACTGAATTACTACTTAGTAAAATACAAGATAGTAGTAGTACAAGAGCCTTTCGAGTACTTTGCTGAGGAAACACAATAAACTTAGTGGCCGGCAATTGCTAAGAGTGGTAGAAAAACCACGGTCTTTTTCCACATTTGAAGAAATTCGGCAAAAATTAAAAAATAAAAGTTAACTCCCGATCTGATAGATACAGCAGCTTCGAGAATCGAAGAACTCAAGTTATCGTGTAGTGGACCCAAATGCAGAGAAAAGCTTGTTCAATACACGGGCAATCAATTCACAGGGATCGTAGATCGCTTCCACTACCCTTTCGAAGATCAAGTAACTTGGCAAAGTAGTTTCTTTTAGCTCTTGTTATCTTTGCTATGCTTCTATTTCCGATTGAAAATTTTCCACCTATAATAGAAATACTTTCTTTCGGCAATCAACCCTTCAAACTTAGCAGAATGAATTAATAGAATGCTAGAATGCGGCTGGAAGAAAATTATTTTATGCACAAGAGAATACATTTATTATATAAGAAAGGTATGAATTCGTAAATTCCTAAATTCATAAATTCCCTGTGTACATGGGTTCGACTCCTAGAAAGTCCACGGTGATTTATCTTTGTATCAGTAGTTAAGGCAATTCTGCTGACAAGAATTGTACTTGCGAAGCTACTGGGATGTCAAATAGTAAAAATTTCACGCCGAAATTCAGGGCTTACTTACAACATTTGTCATATTAAAATTTCCAAATTCCCTCTGCTCTAATATTTCCCTCCTAAGCAGTGCTGCATGAATCATAGGGTTGTCTCCAGAGCTCAGGCAATACCTTAAAAAATTTTCATCGGAAATCGAAAAGCTAAACAATCTTCAATACTAGCCCTTCAGGTTTATTCTTATCCCTTAAATTTTTTAATTTTAGTAGATAGGGCAGTGAAATTAGTCAATAATAACAGCGGTCGGTAGTTCAGATCTGGAGAGAGATCACAACCGAAAATGGAAGTGGCATATGGCGGAAAATGGTCGTATCTTCATAACTTATAAACATAACTAACGACAGAGTTAAATGTGATGCCCAGCTTCCTGGAATTGCAGTAATCAAGTCTTCCAAATACCTCACAACCAAAGCTAATTACCGGGATACATAACGTGCGGGCAAGAAACAGGCGCGTAGATAGAGAGGTAAAGTGACTGGATACCCATAAGGAGTGAAGTTTACCAGGACAGGTAATGAACTTAATATGATGATCCTCAGTGAGAGTATTGTTTATCACCACTCTCAAATCACCCATGGTACAATTTAACCATTAAGCATAATTTATAAGAAGGTAGCTATGTTAAGTGAATTAGATTTAGCGGGACTAAACGCTAAACCATTGGTCCACCGAAAAATAACATCCAAATCCTCATAAACTCAATCTCTTCCATCCTCTACCGAATCCACGGGCCTAGACAAAAATATTTGTGCATCATCGGCGTTAAGATGCACTTGGCTATGTTTAACAATGCTGAAGAGGCTAATCAGTAAGCACGGAGAACAGTAATGTACTCAGAATTGAACCTTGCAGGACACCTCGACCAATTTGCAAAACCCTGGAGTGTTTTCCACTGACCTTGAAAAGTGAAATTGAGCTGCAAGCTTATCGCAGAGAACTACATGATTCATGGCACCAAAAGCTTATCAGAATCCAAGACCTGCGAAGAGTATCAGTCACCTTTAATAAGACGGTTGTGCATCTATGCTCGGCACGAAAACCAGACTCAGAGTCAGTGAAAAGATTATTAATACTTAAATGCTAAGTAATTTGAGTTAATACTAGTTTGTCTAAAAGCTTGGATAGAAACGGTAACATACTGATGAGTTGGAAGTCAGAGCAATTGTGGCTGGAATTTTTTGGGGATAGTTTTAGAATGTTTCCACGTTTTCGGAATGATTGACATAGTCAAATTGGTGTTCCAGATATGGGTAAAGAGACACAGGAGATTAGTTGCAAGAGTTTTAACAAATATTGGAAATATGCCATCGAACCTTACTGAGTTGGACGTAACACTAAATAAAGCCATGTGAACCTCATCGGGAGTAACACTCCTGAAACAGAAGAGAGGGCTTTAGGGGAAGAACTGCTGAGGAAGTTATTGTTAAAACGTGAATAATTATCTGAAGCAACATTATGAGATACAAACCTGGTATTCATATCATCAGGATCAAGGGCATATTAAGTTGTCCGAACAGAACAGACACCAAATTTTTTAAGATTTCTCCAAAGTAGTTTAGAAAGTAACTTCACATTTAAGAGCTGTGGAAATGTCTCCTTTTAGCTTTCCGTATGGCAAGGGTGGCACAATTATCAAGAGCTTTGTATTCATCCCAGAAAGCAGGGACCCTATAAAGTTTCCACTTTTCATTAGCAGCATTTGTATCGCAAAACTAAGGACAGTTTTGATTTAATACCATCCGACAAGCGATGGAAACGTATTTCTCATGCAGATAGGACAAGATATTGTTAAAAAAAATTGCACCTGATCATCAAAATCCAACATAAGGCGCAGTTCAGCCCAATCAGTAGCTAAGTCTTCTTCAAGTAGACCATCAATATATATGCGATTGTAGTTATAATGTTTAAAGGTACAGGGTTGCTGTGCAGAGACAATATCAAAGTCGTGAGCGCGATGCTTCAACTGTTAAGAAACATGAATAATAACTGGAGAAAACAATTGGCTCGTTATTGATACTATGCAGGTCTAAGCTATCAATTAAGTTTTGGAAAGAATGAGTAAGACGTCATGGATTAAAAACATTGAAGTTAAAGTCATCCCCAATAATAACGTGTTGGTATCTGGAGATAAAGTCAAAGAGATCCTCTTGCAAAGAATAACAAGGTATAATCAGATATACATACAGCACAATTATGGATGTGGGGATTAAACCAGGTCTCAGAGAAGCAAATGACATCACCAACCAAATCAGGAACCTCTTCGAAGTTTCTACAGTTAAAGTGACAAATTTTAAGACCGGGGCTTTTTTGGTTTGTTCTAGCCATAGTATTGGACTCACCCATGAAAGTAAACTCAATAAATCAGGAAAAAGTAATAATCAAGCATAAAATAATAAACCCATAAATATGATCAGATAACTTAACCAAAATTAAAGGTAATGCCAGGGAAACAAAATACCTTAATAATACCAATACAAAATAAGATCCTATTATAAACAAGAGGTATCAAAATAACTACAAACACTAACGGGGCTAGAAAGTCTATATCTCATTGTTGGTCAGCTTTTCCAAAGTTATCAAAAGACGAAACCAGGACAGCATTCACATTATACCTTAAAAAGTTAAAGTAAAAATAAAAATAAAAGATAAGCAGATCACCGTAAAAAAGATCACTTAGATACTATTTAAAAGTGAGGCTCTTAGGGCAATTTTCGCACATGATACACTGAATCCAACTGATGAGTTACGATCCCTTCGAGTAGGTGAAAGAGCTAGTTGTAATATAATGACGTCTATAGTTTGGAAAAAAACTGCCTATTAATTGTTGTGTCTCCAGTTTCCCCTAATTGTTATACAAAACTCAAATGTAAAAGTCTTCAAAGTAAACAAACCTATAACGTTACTATGAAACTATCACACCATTCCTATATTGTTGCTTTGCCGCATAAAATTTGAACACCTCATGAACGAACAGGTTCAGAACTCAATAAAAATCTGAATTTAAACAAGTTGAAAAATTTTTATAGTGTTCTGATGAAAAGTTGTAAACAACTCACAAAGTTTAAAAGTCAACTTTCTTGTATTCCAAAGTGTTAAGTTCCAGTTTTTTAGTGGACAGTGTCACCCACCAAATTCCTAAATAGTTCCAGGAGTGATACCTATGAGATTGGATATGTAGTATGTACTTAGAACGATAGTAAAGGAAATTGTTTTCTTGAATTACTACCATGAATACTGCCGAATTCATAAAATTCCATTGAAGCAAACTTAAAGCCAGGAGTGATTTATGCCTAGTAACAACAAAGTATCAGCGACACCAGCCCCAACAACCAGCATATATACACGGCAATTCCTCAGAGACCACCTAGCCCCCGGGGCAGGGCAGGTATCTTAATGAATTTCATTTTGACTTATTGTTAGCATGGCTCGTTACACATTTGTTATTATTTTTATTAGGTATTACTTTTAATCTGCTGATTTATCATAGGGGGAAATTTGCTTCGCTGTATCAGTCCGTATTTAAATCAAGGCTGACTGCTTTTGGACAGCTCTAAATTTATATTGCACGCGCATTTTTTATCCAACTGTAGATTTGCATATGTTCTCAACTAATTCGTTATGCTTCACAGTTCCTGCATTAACATATTTTCTAAATCTTGTTATGGTAATTATTTCACGCATGCAATTGTTTTAATCAGAACACTTTATTACAATCAGGATTCATTATTCCTTCGAAGGCCGCCTGTGCCACATACAAATTGCGTAACTTCAACTGAAGAAATATTGTCCAGACTTTCAGATTTAAATGGCACTCGACCTTACACAGCAAGATATATATCGGAAGAATACTTTCGCTTTGGATTTTCTAGATTTTTCTATTGCGATTGTTTGTGGAAGTAAGTGCAGGGTCGGCCATATGCAGGTGCAGCGGGTGCAGGACATCCATGCTGCGGACTATATAGGGGCCCCAGAAAAAGGAAGAAAACCGAAAACAGTAAGAACGAAAATTATTCAATTGATTAAAATCAATGTCATTTTAAAAATATGACTTGAATTTCACGATTTTATCAATATCGTGCTGTGAAAGTTAATTTTTTTGCAGATTTCTTTACATTATCTTTTAATACTGATGTTGAAGATAATACTGATTTAAACACGTGGATGCAGTAGAAGCATCACTAACTGTAGGACCTGATAATATACCTAGTATAATTTTAAAACGATGTAATATAATCTTAGCTTACCACTTTTGTATTTATTTAATTTGTCTTTATCTTTCGGAATACAGCAGAAACTCAATTATCCGTGATCCGATTAACCGGAAACTATTAACCGGGCAAATAATTTTCCCTGTTAATTTCTCTTAATTATCCGGGAAAGGCTCTATTAATCGGGATGAACATTCTCTTACCTTGAAACCTTTTACCCGGGAATCGCTCTGTTAGTCGATAAGGAGAAGGGCTGGAATGTTTTTGGTTTAGTTTTGCATTAAAACTGCTACGTTTGTTATAAAAAAGTATTCTCTTTTATATTGATAAGTTCGTTCTATTAACCGGGATTTTCATTTTTCCGGAGAAGATTTGGAAACGAGCATCCCGGCGAATGGAGCTTCAAGTGTATTTCCTGCCACCTGGAAATCATTTTTCATTATTCCAGGGACCGTACCCATTACGACTTTTACTAATAAAAGTCAAACACATAAAGTTCAACTGTGAGATGATTAGAAGAATCTTTTTTTAAATCCGCAAAGAGGTAGTGATGCATGTCTTGCATGCATGACATTTTAAAGAGAGATATAATTAAAAACGTCTCAAACAAACGCTTTTACACAATTTTTTCATTTCTTAAACCAAAACTCTCGTATATCTAAATGTATTCCCTTTAGAGAGTTTTGGCAGTTTCTACCGCTGAAATTTCAATACCTCCTTATCCCTCTTTAGGGGTGACGTCTTCAGATTTCCCAGTAGGAGATTTCAAAGTATCGCAGCGAAGGTTTTGCCAAAACAAAAACCTTAAATTTAGATGAAATCATGGAAATAATACCAAACAGGAACGGCGATAAGGACAGACTTTACGTGGTAAACTTCTGATGGTGACTTTAGTAACAAAAACATTTATTGAACACGTTGTTAGAAAACTTTGCACTGAATACTTTTCGGCAACTTCAAACTGCTGAAATCTAAAATCAACTGAACTGCTGCCAGAAAATGCAAAAAAGATGCAAGCTCGCATCCCTCCTTGCCTCTGGCCTGATATAGCTGCCTAGCTGTCGGCACAGACTGCAACTACAATTTCCTAAGAATACAGGTCCCGACGATATCTGTCTGCCTCCAGGATAACGTTAACTTTTACTTATGTGCTTCGTATCATTTGTAATTCCATATCCTTTCAGAGAAAACCAGCCTCAACGCCATTCTTAGGTTTTGATCCATCCTGCTAAGGAATTGATTATAGAATGAGATTTCCATTCGTCTATCGGTGGAAACTTAAGTTCACATTCTGAGACAATCATAGTTTGGGGAAGATCGCTGCTCTCTGCTTCAGTAGTAATTGCGTCCCGCATCATCTTAATAATGAACCCGTGAGATACTGATCAAGCCATTGGTTTTTACAATAGGCTCCAAAGAAGGTACTCGCGAATATTAGGAATATCTTTATTAGAACGAGATATATTAAAACTCAAATTTCATAGAAATTGTAATTTCTCGAACTTTGAGAGGAGCATCTCCCCGAGGATGCAATACTAGCACAATTTGAAAGAGGTTTTTTACACAGCACACCAATTACTACATATGTGCCAAATTTTATAGAAATAGGCGTTTGCGGGTTGGGAACCTACCCTTATTAGCCAATTTTGTTAAAGAGGCTTTAGAAATCACTTTCTTCGATCTTGAGCAACAAGTTTTCAATACAATAACTAACTAACTACCGAGCTACATCAATATGTCAATGAACTCCAATAGTTTATTCAAAATATATAAAGAATCTACAAAACGAGATACCTTTTATTTCGAATACTGGGCAGATACTTTTCACTCAGTCACTTCAAAGAGTCGTTCACTCATCCTTCACAGAGTATTAAAATTGATGGGTGAATTGAAGGGTTTTTCAATTGCGATCAAGAAGACATACTACTAGAGTAATATACCTTTAGGGGGCCATTACAAAATCCCTTTTTATAAAAATTTTATCAACCCCAAAAAATAAGCTCTCAAAAGCACAAAATCCCAATCATGAAACTGATAGATGAAGTATGAAATTTCCGGCTGTATGAAATGCGTCAATAGCTTCGTAAACCATCTCAAATGTTGGTTTGTGCGTTTCTGTTTTAGAAATAAAAATAATCCCCAAATATCGTTTTTTTTTTAACTCAATGCCACTACCACACAATGTGGATTTTTTTAAATTATTTTGTGGATTTTTTTTGTGCTTTGGAGATTTTGATTCCGGAAATTTTTAAAATATTTTTGTATTAGGGTGCATTATTTTTTTTGAATATATATTGTATGTTCTTACATAGCTGATTGTAAAAAGCCTGTTCGATGTTAAGAGCCATTAGACATGCAAGGGTTTTAGGTGGCAGGTTGTGCAGCTGAAATAGGTCCCCAAGAGAATGGTAACGAATTTGTGCACCTTCAATCGTTGGACTTTAAGATCAGAAGATCAGAACTTTAAGATCAGAAGATCAGAACTTTAAGATCAGAAGATCAGACCCTGTTACCCTGGTACAAAGTCGGGCTGTCGATTGACATATTGGACGTATACTTATTTCACGATTCAGATAGGACTGCAATTGGTTCATAAGGCGCCTTCACGACTATACGCCAATAGCATTCATTATCTGGTGTCAATATCTCTGGGAATGAATAAATCGAGGTTACTGAGGATTTTGTTATACTCCTCTCAGATGAGGTGTAGCTATGTTGCTTAGTGTAGGCAGCCAGGAGACTGGAATTGATTGATTCCCCAAGAATAATGGCATCGCGATATTTAACTATACACTGGAGAAGACTATTCGGTTGTTGAGTTTTCCAGAACTAGGGCAGTGATTTCAAGTGTGCGGGGCAAAGCATCAGTAGAAGATTATTCCTAATAGTAATTTTAAACATTTTCTAGGGGTCGTGATCTTTCCAGCTTGACATCATACTTTGGTAATTTTCCACGCCAGAGATCTACATTATTGAAACTAATTTCTCAGGGCATGTTTACCATTTTCCTGATATTTGACATCAATACATAATGTTTCTCATACCTGTTGTCAGTATTCACTCTTTGAAACAAATGCCTAACGTGCTTAGGTCTTTTGTCGAGATCTTCTGATCGGTGGCTATTTGATGATTTTGAGCAGCCGTCCTCGAGTATCCACGTATTGGAATATTCTGGATAGAATTATAGACATTCCATGGACGTAAAATTTAGAAAGTAGTGTCAGTATAGGAGCCAGTATAAAACCCTGAGGCAAACCGTTGTTTATTTGTTTTAGTAATGCTTGAAGATCTGTCTCTGTAAATCTGAAAAGATCTGTCGCCTAAGTATGTGGTTGAAGATGTCCGCCAGATTATTACATCGAATAACTCCGAGGAATTTGTATGTCAGACCATATTCATAGCCTGTAATCAGATCAACAAAAACAACAGCTTACTTGCTGAAAACAGGATCTTGTCAGTATAGCTTCGACTAGCTCTCATCTAGTTTATCGACTTTTCAATTATGTTGTGTATGATACTTTCGAAAACTTTGCAGCAGGCACTTAACAGCGCGATTAGAACACTTTGAAAATATTGATAACCATTTTTTAGCATCAGCTCCACAGTGCGTGATGAACTCCACGTGTAGTTTCCGCCAAAATCAGCCGCTTTGTAAGATGACGTTTTTACAAGTCCAATAACTAGTGTAATCTCGTTGACGTACCGAATGACATTCGGACGACACACTGGCTTTTCAGGCTTAACTATTTTAAAATGTGTTCTATCTTCTCGCAGGAGGTTCCATGCTTTTCAGTTTGATCCAATGAAATTCTAATCGCCCCGAATTATCTCCATTATTATTTACGGAAGGTGTTAGCATTGTAGTAGATCAACTGTTATTCTAGTTCGTTGCTATTGATGAATTGCATCACCTGAGGCAATGACAGTCTTTTGATAAATTTATGGATAATAAGTATAATATCAAGAACGGCGTAATGCAGATTAAATGTCACAATGATATGGCTATAACTAACCACAAAGATTGCTGTATTAGTTTCATCACCATTCGTATCCGCCATCGATCCTGTGATCCTCCTCAGTAACAGCCAACATCAAAATGAAATTTTCAATCTGTACAGAACAACCCTTATGAAGTGCATACTAGGGCTGGTTCATGTGTCTAATCACAGACTAGGTTAAGTGCACTGCTAAGCTCTATATAAAACACGTGGTACAGTGTTATTTTAAGTTATGGAATTTGTGTAATATACCACATTGAATAAAGATTGAGGTTTATACGAGATCTTTGGGTAACGTGGTTGTGACACGTGTTCCGAATGCACAACACCAGGACGGATATCGGTGATTGATATAAAATCTCCGATGGTAGCACGAAGTATGACTTAATACTTTTGTTAACATTAGACACTTTTTGGTTGGATTTGGTTCCTTAGTTCATCAGTAGTATCAGTTGCTTGCCTGCTAACATTATCAAATTAACTACTTTCCTTTTTACATATCCTATCAATTTGGTTAACCTTACTAACAATTAGTTGTCTACATGCTTTTCAGGGAGCCTAATCTTAACACATTTCTTTGAAATCACACATTTCTTTGAAATGTGTGAACGGTTAATGCGGAGATAGGTATATGGTTCTTGATCCCCGCTGAAAAGTACGCCTTCTAGGCTAAAAAGAAAACTCATTTATTATCAATATCATGCTTCTTACACATCCTTATTTACGTTGAATCGACGTCCATGTGTACTGTGTGTTAGAAGCCCTGACTACCTTTAAAATAAAAAGTAGAATATACTGGGATCCTTCTGCAGATCTCGTTACTGAGAATTATTTCTTCCTTCTAAAGACACTACTGTTAAGTTCTACCAGTAGCAAAGCAAATAATCTCTGAGTTAATAGACCTAGTCTTGCTACTTTTTGGTACTGTCTTATCAACTTTTCAGCTCTGATATCTTTCATAATTTGACTTGGGATTAAATTCGCTTAAGCAGATAATCTCAAAAACAATCCTATTCCATCGAAATCATGAGAAAAAAAAAATTTATTAGCCAATTAACCTGAACGGCAGGTGTTGCATTTTCACTGAACCCTCCAAATAAATCAGCAAGTGCAAATAATATTAAAGCCCCCCGTCTACTTCTGGCACACAATTCACTGAAATTTAAATAAGAACTTCTCTACAATGTTATCTGTTCAACAATTCTGGGTATTGGCGAAAGTAAATAATCCAGTCTCATTGAAAATGCGTCAGTTTCTTGTAAGCGCTAAATCTCCTTCTTACCTCGCATTGCCATCGATAAGTATCTAAGTATAGAACTAAGGAGAAAAAATATTTTTGTTGATCATAGTCGTAATTTTCCGACCATAAATCAAAATATTTACATTTCGCTTTAAAATCTTCTTCAGAGTAAATCGGTTCAGCATTGCGCTGGATCTTTCGCTGATGACGACAACGTGGTGACATGAGGAAAATTCACAAAAAGGAGTTTTTCTGTAAGAAAATCAAACGAAAATTCTTTAATTATTGCAATTACCGCAAAACAAGTACCTCATCCCAGAAAGCCAAATGAGACCTTTGAAGTATTATGGACTGAGTATAATACCCGTTGAAGGAGTGCGCACGGTAAACGACTTTAGGCTACAACGTTGGATTCTTAACACCTCATTAGGTATTCATTCTCCCTGATCGTGTGGTAGATATATTCTGGTCGCGACAAGATCACTGGAAAATACGCGCACGATCACCAACAGTGGAGCAACGTTTAGTAAGGCGTTTAGCGTGGGCATAATACCTCTCTGGATTTGCATTTATTTACTCTTGTTCTAGCTTTTGTAGTCTATTGTTTTTTCTCGGTGCCATTATTAATGCAAAGGCATTACACATAGATCAATGATACCGTCTCAGGTCTGGGGATTCCATTCTGATTTAGAATTTAAAAGATATTTTAACTAATTATTCCAAATGGGCTACAGGATTTCATTTGGGAATTTTCTGAATTGCGCTGCAACTTTTGATCTTAAGATTTGCACTTTAATTTGTTCTAAATATAGAATTTGATTGCATTCGATTTTCCCAGTCAAGTAAAATAGTTATTTAATGTGTCAAGGTCGAAAGTGGAATATACCAATATTGATATCATTGTCCATTTTGTATCAGCGGTTGCTGTGTCAGTGACTTCCTGTATTTAAGACTGAAGATTGAAAAAAACAACATTTCGCCATTTTAATGATAATTATTTTTCTTTAAATTACACTCGTCCCCAATATACAATTGTTGCTGCAGATAAATTATTCTAACAAATTCGAAGGAATGAGATAGAACTTGTTTAGTATATGTTGACAAAATAGATAGTGACACATCCAGGAATTTTCGCTAGAAACTACCAAAACATTTAAAAGTAGTGAACAAAGAATAAATTAAGTAATGTAAAAACCCACAAACACTTCTTATAAAAACGGAAATATTTCAAAATTTTCCTACAGTAAATCTAAATCGTATCCGTCAGCCTGAAAAAATTCTTACCATATTTTATTAGTCATGCATTGAATTGTATTTTTTCAAGATTTGATTGAAACATTTTGAGGAATTCAATACAAAACATTATAAATTATTATTTTTATAAATGTCTCAAAAGACACCATTCAGATCGAATGGATTAGAGGGCGAAAATTCATACTTTTATTGAATTTTCCGAAAGTAAAAGTTTCTACGTCTAATTCTAAAATATGCACCACCTACGTTCTGATTTGTCTCAACTTTTACTAATATGACAACATACCATGAAGTGCAGCTTCCTGGCTCTCCAAATTCCTGACAACCCTTGGGTTTCCAAGGTTTGCAAGTAGAAGTTAATAGCTTCATTCATTCACACCTTAGAGAAAATCCATTATTAGGGAGGACTCTCTGGATAGGTTTTCGAAATCTTCATAATTTAAATTGTTTTTTTAACTTTTGCTTTTGGATTTACAATATGATGACCCAGTAAAAAAAGCCTATAATACGTCTAACTGTCTCAAGTAATGACTTCCCTTTACATTGTTATAGAACTTTCCGTATATTATATAGGAAAAGGGACATATTTTGTGTTCTAAATTTTGAGCTTTATTTCATAATTAAAGGTGGAAGTATAGGACAGAAAAGTACCGTCACATAAATTTTAAACCCGTCTTTCCGTAGTATGTTGATAGTTCCCTGTCGGAGCTTTTTAGAACCTCTGTACACACACCTTGTACCATAGAACCTAGTTCAAGGATTAGCATTCAACCAGTGAGAACAAATTTGATAGTCTACATTGAGTTCGAAGTAAGTTTGAGTTTCAAGCCGAAATCGAAGGGAAGTCGAACCCCGGAAACGTTTTTATTACAATTTCATGTAGATCAAAAAGATAAATGGTGTGGTTCTGCGGGTAGGAATCAGATCGAATAGGCGTTGAATCGAACCAATTACTGCAAGTATATGGTGCCATTCGACCTGCTTGTGTAAATTTACTGATCTCGGATAAATTCAGTAGACTAGTTAGGAAAACGCATATATCAGATAGCATGCTAACGATTGCACGTATAAGGTGTCAAACAAAAGGATTCTACACATAGAGCAACAAAAAATCCAAGCTGTGAAAGGAGGGATATGGAAAAGCGTGCACAGAGGTTAAGGGAGCCCATACCTTGGCAAATAGGCAAAGTATAAGATCTCAAAACAAAAGTTGAAAATCCCTGACAGCACTTATCCTAATCCAAAATCGGGTTAATTAGATGGGTTAATGCTAACTCTAACCCTAATCAATAAACCTATGTCGCCAACAATCAAAAAGCGGAGAGGGTTACAAAACAAATACAAATCTTCATTACTAGCTTTAGCTATTCACGCAGAAAAATTCTTTGTTCGCAGAATGAAGGATGCAGGGCGAAGGGATGTTAAAAAGTGCAATTCAAAGGGTAGAGGACTGACATTTTCAGAACTAACTAAAATATCAGTACGTGTGTGGTTTGTAATGAAAGGAGGACATGAGCTCTACAGAATACTACAATATAATGTAATGCAGGGCGAGGGGGTGTACAAAAATACAGTTGAAATGTAAAAAATTTTGGGAACTAGGCGGATTATCGGTACGTGATTGGTATCAATAAATGGAGGAGATGACCTATGCGCGATACTACAATGAAGTGGTATAGTTTTGTAGTTACATGACAAGGTAGTGTTCAAAAACGCAATTGGAACGTGAAAGGGTTAATATTTCTCCAACCAAGTATGATATCGGTATGTGTTTGGTCTCAAATAAAAGGGAGATGCATTCTCTACGTGGTAGCGTAATAACATGTGTGGGTTCGAATGCACAATTTTACCTTTAATTTACTTATTAGAACACCTTTTCGCCCTGCAGCTACTACATTTTATTGTGGTATCGTGTAGTCATTTCCTCCTTTCATTTGAGAACACACACGTACTGAGATATTGTCCATATTTACCGACATATCAGCAATATCAGCTTGAACATACCCATGTTTAGCTTATATTCAAGACCGGATGACGTGCCGAGTACGTCATGATAAAAAGCTCTCTCGCTAGAAAACCATTTTTACATAGAGTTTCTCACGAATGTTATCTGGAATGGGTTACTCTTAATAATTGTATTACCTTATGTTGCAGTCCTTATTCTCACTTGACACCATGTCGTTATCTTTTCCATTTCCTCTGATATCGATTTCTTTAAGTGATGGTCTTCTTTCGGGTTATCTATCTCAGATAGTTTCCGAAAGTACTTAATTTTTTTTGGTCAGCTTTGGTTCCTTTTACTCTAAATTGATTATCTATATCTCTATAGAGATTTCTAGCTTTTGCTAGCTCTTCCAACTCCCCATTCCACCATGGTACATCTCTTCTAATCCCTCTGCATTTTACGATATTACCTAAGCTCAAAGGACAATGCTATGATGAACACAGCTAAGGCGGAGTGAAATTTTAGTGAAGGAGAGATTAGGAAATTTTAACCTGATCAACCCTGCAAGTAGGCTACAATTTTGGCATGAAATTTTTACTGTGCAATATTCCAGTGGCTTCACAAGTCCAATACTCGTCAGTAGAATTGCCTCAACCACAAGAACCCAGATAAATCACCACACAATCAACTCGGGAACTCGGCTACCGCCGTGGGTCGTTCTTGTTAGTAATTTTTTTTTTGTTAGGGATTCTAAAAAGTACCCACCTCATTTGTTGTTGATGCTACTTGCCCATAACGTGTGGTGGAATTTAGTGTCACATCCAATGATGTACTTCTATTATTTTCCCTCTAGTGTTCTACTATTCGTTTTATCTCGTCTAGAACAAACTCTGCTCCTTCATTTTCGATAGTGAAAAACTAGGTTGCCCAATTTAAGGAAGGCGGAGAGAGCACAAAAGATGCAACGCTCTGGACGCCAAAAGTGAGCTACTACCGCGAAAAGGATTGAGAAAGTCCACCGCATCTACATTCAACGACCTTCGTACAGGAATTTGAGCGACGAATTGGTCATTGGTCACTCTGTACATGATAGGTGACTCGTTTACTTGCACCGTAACAAAAACCGGATCAAAACCCATAATATAAATCCAATATATGGATCGAATTGCTGGATCTCCGATTAGTCCATGGCAGGCGAAGCCAACACTGGCCTAACCTGAACAAGAACAGATTCCATTTTTCGCAATTTAAATTACTTTTTTGCAAAACGCATTCATTTTTGCATGCATTTACAGGAATGTCTGCGATTTCAATGTCCGTATGGATGTATAGAAATTAAAAACTGTTGGCACTTCATAACTCTTAAAGAAACCTGGTTTCTTCATTCAACTCCAGAAAATAAAAATAAAATCCAAAATAATGGACGCAGAGAATTTCTCTACTGGCGAAAAAGACAAAAGCAATTTTGTCTCCAGAAAAGTGGTAAGCAACTGTCTTTTGGGTTTCTATTGTAAACATTAAATGACAAAATCATAGACAAGTAAATTGCTTTTCCATAAGGATAATACAATTGCACACACAGCCATGAAGACGATGGCTAAAATCTAGGAACATTTCACTCACCCTATTCGCAAGATGCGGCTCCCAGCAATTTTGACTTGTTTCGTAATTTAATTTTTTGATCGAATCTGAAGTTGCTGTAAACCGATATTTTGACGAGTTGGATATGTTGACTTACATATAAAGTAGACATCGTAGCCTTAGAACATCGCCAAACTAAAAATTTGTATTTAATATTTCCTTCCGATCAAAATAGCACTACTCGGAGTGTGGTTTTGATCACGTTCTTTTTAAGTTTTTCTTGAAAACCACCAACACAATTAAAGTGGGTTTTTGTTATTTTATGTAGCCCGTAAATCCGATTTTTATGTTTTTTACTTAAGGAAAGTTTTTAGTGAACGGAAGTTAAATTTTTTATCAATACAACACCAATACTATCTGAAAATTTCAGGTGAATCCCAGATAACACCACAAAAACTTTTCATTTTTTTTAGTAGAAAAGAATAAAAAAAGTCGATTTTTAATTAGTAATGTATTTTATGTTGTTTAAATTGAGATTTGTTTTTGTTTTTTCATTTCAATTTATAAATTAAAGCTTTCCTAAACCAGTCCACTTGTTGAAATTCAGAGAAAAATGTCCAGACTTCAGAATCCCCATCAATGCGAAGTTCCTCAGAGACTATGCGACGTAAAGATTTTAGATTGAACATAGATAAGCTAAGGATGCTTGCACAACGGAGCATGAATAGTCGCTGATAGCTGGTTTGACCACATTGTTGCTATTGCTTTTGCTGGAAATACAACAATAAAATAAATGCACGAAAAATAGTTACATGCTTCGTTGTGCAATCATCCTCAACAGTAATCCACACACATCAACATACGAAATTCTTAATCCTCAATTTTATGAGTGATTTTTAGGGAATCAAACGAATGACATGTTTTTGTAAAAGGTAACAACTGAAAGCTTTAAAAATAACTAATTTAATTATTATAACATTTATTAATGTAGTAATGGTAAGTTAAAAAAAAAACAATAAGAGTATTTGTTTCGTTTGTTTGATTATTCCTTCCTAAAAAAGAAGAAAAGGAAACGAGGTTTATTTAAAGTTTTATTTTTTTGCATTTTTTAACTTTTAGACTTTTTAACTTTTAGACTTCGTTCTATTCGCAAGTGGGTATTTATTTTGTACAGATTCTCACAGCATTTTGTTTCATACTTAATTTGAATTAATTAAAAGATTGAAGTTATTAACTTTCGTATAGAAAATCAAAATAAGATTTTGATAATTTGATGGTAAATAATAGTGGTAAAATATTTTCTGGATTCCGCATTAGCACAAAAACAAGTTAAAATTGACAAAAGTTAGGTAATCCAAAAGGTAACCCTGGCAGCCGCTTCTTCTGATATGGCCACAGCCCTGGAAAACCGCTCATTCCACTTTTAAGATAGCACAAATAGTATCTTTAGAGTAACAATCAGATTGCTTGGCAAATTATTTCAAAATTTGTTATTAATAGTGTGGGACGAATGCCATGGTAGTGATGAAATCGAACATCATAACATATTGGGCCATATAGTTCATAAATTAGAATTTTTGATAGACTCAATATATTTTAATATAGGAAATTTATTACAAACTACCATTGGATCTGTTGAAGGGCAAAAACGACACAATTAATGAAATAAATACAACCATCCTACAAAATGCTCCCGGCGCAACTAAACATTAGAAATCCATCGATACTATGTATTACTAATATTGTGGATACTGTCAGTATCCTCAAAGAATCTTAAATATATTAAACCTTGCTGACCAGACCGCCAGATGCCATCACCCAATTTAAATCAATCTAATTTGTGTAATAGCACATGCTTACAATACCCACTAAGCCTGTCTATGATTTCCTGCAACTTCCGTCTGAATTACTATGTAGTTTAATCTTTTTATCAGCTATATAATAAAGCGTTATCTATGTAGCTCGCCAAACAAAGGTTATACCAAATCAGTTGGGTCAAAAAATTGATTTTTGGACTTTTACATTTTGTTCTCATCAAGATCGGTTTTAAAAAGTACTATTATGTAAAGTATACGGTATACCTGTAACATACACTTGATCTCTGAACCGTTAGTGTACGTAGTGGATGTTTGTACTCTAGTGTAGTCCATTTCGCGTAAACAATTTTAAATTCTCCTTTTGAGTTTGTACACCAGTGAACTCAATTCGGTCAAAAAGCCTTCAATGGGGTAGTATTGTAGAATGTTAGCTGGATTATGCTCTTTTGGGACAAAGGGAATTTTATTTTGCTTAAGGAAGTCAATGGGTTTTCTAGTACAGTGAGACGAAGCTTTATCTGGTCCAAACACGTAGCTATCGTCGTCACGATGTTTTTTATGGAATGGTATTAAAAACTTCCTCAAACAAATATATATAGACTTCTTGGTTGATAGCTAATTCATTCTCTCTAAAAATAAGATTCAAAAACTCATTTCTCGGAGACGGTTATGTACAGCATAACTTTTGGTTCTGTTTTTTTTTTTAATTTAAGTTCAATATCTGATGAGACCGATGAAATATCTTTGGCATAATAAATATTGTTCCCAGGCCTTCGCTGTTTGCTTAAAGAGAAGTAGCTTTAAGCATTCTAAATGGAAGAGTTTTACCGATACTTTTTCACCATCCAAAGGTAGATTGAATCCGTAAAATTTGTTCTTCTGCATAGTCCGATGATTTCTGTTTCATCCTCGGTTTGATTCCAAGATTTCTCAAAGTTTTAGAAATATATTGTCGCTCGAATTTTTTTTTTATATTCCACTTCGCCACAATTTGAGCTTTTCTTTCGGCCCCATTTCTTCTTTTTATTCTTCCTGATTGCATTACATTTTACGCAGTTCTTTTACAATGACAACATTTTCGAAAGTGTTGTGAGAAACAAGAAGCTCCACAAAGCACCAAAAATAGCAATCAACAAACTTTCAAGGCGTTTTTCTCGAAATTACGATTTATAAAAAACCACTTGGCGGTGAGTATCTGATATCTCTGGAAGCACTGCATCTATCTGCATGAAATGAACCAATGAATGAGGTGAATGAAAGAATTTGAATTTTGTTTCAATGAAAGTTTTGTTTTTATAATCGTTACTTCAAGATATGTACAAGATGACAAAAAAAATTTCTAAATAATTGTTAAATAAAAATAATTCATAATTTCTTTTAAAAACTTCACAAAAGGTAACATTTTTCACCTTAAAGAGTAATAGAAATATAATGGAACTTGCCAAATCTCCCACTTTTACTCATTGCTGTTTAAAACCAAACAAAAGTTGATGCTTACGTATTAAAATATACCTTTTTGAGGTATTCTTACAAATTTGTATAAGAGTATGAGACAGTAAAGTTTAGGTATTAAATAGGCTTCTCTTTAAAAACTGTAAAATGCGGCTTTAAAGTCAATTAAGAACTATATACAGTCCTGAACTTCGGTTTAATGGAAAGTTCCGCAACTCATGTAAAATAAAATATTGTATATTATCCACAATGGAGTAATTGTATCTGAACCTGTGTTCAGCTTCAGCATTGGTATCATATACTCCCCTGTAGGCAATACTAGAAGCCACGACTTATGTATTTCATTACTTCATGCCTGATTTTACTAAGAGTGGTAATTACTACTAATGTAATAAATGTAGAGTCGAGTAACGTAAACGAGCTATATAGTATTTACTTGCCACATTCTCTTGTAATGCAGTGGGTAATGTTTTTATTCGCATTTTCTTACATGTCAAAATGAAGTTTCGCAGTTTTCGGGAAATTTCCGTGATTAGTTTTTTCTTTTGGAAACAGAAGCGGCGCAGATGAGTTTAATGCTAGTTCTTATTTTGAAAAATTATTAATTTAGATTAAGTTAGTTATTTCCTTATTTAGGTGAAAAGTTATTATTTGTAATATAGTAACCAATTCTGTGTTAACTATAATAAACAAAAAAATTTCTCTGGAAATAGGTAATATTTACTAAATCATATCTCCAACATTAATATGCTGTGTAATTACTTGCCGCATTTCATAGTAATGCAGAAAGTAATATCTCTATTACAATTTTTGTGATTCCTTCTTGCTATTACTAGTACAGGTCGTTCCATACCTATGACATTTCTATGTTAATTATAATGAACAAAATAATGCCACTGGTAATGTATAGTAGTTACAAAATCATGCATTCCACAATAAGGTCTAGCCTTAAGCTGACTTAGCACCCTCTATTCTTTTTAGATGTAAAAGCAAATTTTTTCTCTCTTTTCTAACGGGCATGTGCTTTGATAGCTTTCTAGGAAATAGTAAAAAAAACTCTTGAGCAAGTCTGATGACAAGTTTTTCTATATAAAACTGAATTCACCTTCTTCTCTTCTATTCAGAATAAGCGAAATTCAGATTAGCCATGTTGCAACACAAATCGAACTTTCTATAAAAGAGACCACACTTGAAAGATGAC
>QYTT01094287.1:23865-39834 GCA_006980735.1 Dasypogon diadema
ACGCTCTTCCGATCTTGGAGGCAACCCTATGAAGGAGTTGTCCAAATTGACCCATTTACGAACCAGATCTTTCCTTCTTAATAAAGTATCTGTGTACCAAAATTCAAGTCTCTAGCTTGAGGCGTTCTTGAGATAACTCGCGGACAGGCAGACAGACAGACAGACGGATAGACAGACGGACATTTATTAAACGATTTCTTTTTTCCCCAAATTTCAAGTCTCTATAGCTTAAAGCGTTCCTGGGATAATTAACGAACAGGCGGACAGGCAGACAGACGGACATCTATTAAACGATTTCTTTCCTTGTCACATTAATGGCAATGTAGTTTATTTCTGTGTATCATGAATATTTCGATGCATTACAATCGTTTGCTTAAAGCTATGATACCCTACATCTAGGGCATAAACAGAATTATTATCATTACACACGCTAGAGTTCGAGTTTCGAGTCTAATCCTCGGCAGTTAACAACTTGCAATGCATGAAAGTCTCCTTTGATATTGTAAAATCTTAACATATGGGGTTTTCCACGTTTCTAGTTACCATCGGGTTTTTCCTCCGAAACAACTTTATGCATCCTGGCATTGTTCATTCTGTTAATATAACTAATGATTCATCCTTTGCCTATATTTATCGTTTATTCTTCGAAGTGCGACCTTATCAGAGATCTAATTGAAGTAGAACATCTGTTCCCTGTGCAATGCTATTCTGTATTTCAGGTTTCAGTATATTGAGATATTTAATGAAGTCTACACATTCAAAGTTCCAGTTTCCCACGGTGAAATTCTGTCTATAGCCCATGTCTAGAAGCACACGTCTTTGTCTTTTCTTTAGTCCGTGTAATATCTACTTCACTGCTGCCAATATGGCCCAAAGCATAAGGGTATTCAAGGATTCGCTTCTATTTATTATATAGACAACCCGATGACAACATCTTATAGTTGTTTTTACTTAGAGATTGGAGGTGCTATTTCGAATTCGGATCACTGTTGTGGAAACGTCCACAATTTTTTGGGGTACTACGCAATGAAATCTGCAAGATAAATATTATGGCCCTAAACAAATGCTCGAATCGCCACCATAGTAAAGCCGTGGGGCACTGGGAGCATACAAAATCGGACAGAAGGTATTTTATGTCAATGCTCTGGCCATATCAGAACTTCCATATTTCGTTACAAATATGGAATGTTATAAAATCCTGAAGCATAAATTCTAAAAAGTAGCGGTGCCAATAAAGAACCTTGAAGTAAGCAACAAATCAGCGTGATTATATGGTTGCTAAGTCTAGCACAAATTCTAAGTGTTCACCCAATTCTAATGATTGTAACATTTATTCTGGGAATATTAATCAAAGTGAAGGTTTACATCTGACTTCCATCAAGATGCCTATCTCATCTATCAGAAGGCACAAAAATAATTCTAACAATGGTTTTACTTTAAAGCATTCAATTGCAATGACCTAATCCAAATACAAATCAAATCTGATTCAGCTATTCAAAGACGAAAAAACGAAGTACCTGCAGAGATTTTTGCACTGAAGCCTTAGAAATTCACGTGAATCTTTGATGACACTCAATTTATTTCTAGACTGTGCGCTAAACGTCACAGATTTTTACTTGATCTACATCTCTAAGTAAAAAAGTATTCAATGGGACTTAAAATCACTAACTTGGCATGTAATGAAAGAAATCTCAGTTGCGTATTTTCCATAAATTACTTTACATCATATCTTACTATAGGTCTAAAACTATTCAACTTGATCATTGTACAGAAAGAGCTTAATGGCTCCAGGTGAGTATGATACATGCCCCGATCTTAATACCCACAAAAAATAGTTAAAAAGCTTTGAGTACAAAAAAACCCCACGACTGATATAAAATCACACAGTACAAAACGACCAGAAAAAAATAATAGTTACATTCTTGGACAAAGCACGTAAGATTTTCTGCAATCAAAAGTGCTACGATCGGGTGGATGGAAATCCCAGGTATCGTCTCTGGAAGGTAAAGATCTCGCATTAATCTTGACATTAGAACTTTTAAGTCCCCCCACAATACGAGATTTGGTGGGGTGGGGACCCATCTTAAGCACCACAATCAGGTAAGCTTTACCGTCCAAATGCCATTGCAGCCTCGGACTGATCATTTGCACGATCACCTGAAAATTTTTATTTTTAACTCTGGTTGCGTTGTGTAGATCTGCTCCTACCACATTTCATTTCATAAAAGCTTTTTCGTGTAAGCTCAGCGCCACAGAAAAACTTAAGAAAATTACTGAAAATTTCCAGTTGGTAGGTAGTCACAATTTGGTGTTGATGTGAACGTAGAAAGAAAAGTGAATCTAAAAGTTGAATTTATGTGAAAATTTTTTCTACCTGTTGTTTGTTTTGACATTTTTTGAAAGTGAAACATAGTGACCAAAAATTATGGCGGAGTGGACTGTAAGTTTTTATATGATGAGCATAGTGTGATCAGTGCAGTTTTTGGGTAGTGCATTTCACTGTGGTGTAGTCTCGATCGTAGCAGTAGCAATTTTTGGTGTAGAAATTAGTTGCTGTGTAGGATTCCTTAAATTCCAACTAACATAAAATCAGAGAATTTGATTAAACCCGTTTTATTCTTCTGATGTGAAACGCTTTGCTAACTATTTGACAAAAAAATGTGTGGTTAGTGATAGTAGTCATTCATTCCATTTCAAGTAGTTAAGCTTCTTATAGTTTTTATAATTCCCAAAATCTGTTGATGTATTTCGAGTTTCCCTTTCTCGTTTATTTTCAGATGTCACAAACAGTTCCAACTGGCAATTTTTCACCAGACGCATATGCTGCTTACGCTGACAGTTTTGATCTATCTCTTTTACCAAATGACGGAGAGGTGCCATTAAGTCCTCAATCAGAATTGTCTCACACATCCCCAGTATCCTTTGACTATATCCCAGCAACAATATATCATGACCAGCCTATAAAAACTGAAAAACCCTGGAATCAAGAAAATAATAAACCAGCAGCAACAACTTTACTCCAACAGCTGCAAAAACAATATCAATTCTATCCCTCACCCTTACCCAGTCCACCGCAAGATCCTACAGGGACAGTATTTCCACCATCACCCTGCCCATCAGTTGAACAAACATTCACCAACTTCCCCATCAAGCAAGAGTATCATATCCTTCCACCATCTCCACCGGAATCTAGTGGTGCACCTTCACCATTAGGTGATATAAAAAGTGAACCTGAAACAGATACTGAAACTCTCATTGATATCAATTCCCTTCTGGAGAAATCGCTTAAGGATATTCAACCGAAAAAACCAACACAAGATCATCAGCTATTGCGTGAATATCTTCAAGATACTTCATTCCAAAAAAAACACAATCTGAAGCCATTGGCGCTGGAGTCTCTGATTGGTGGGCTTGGTGTACGAGGCGATATTGAGCCTGTGATTTCTTTAGCCCTGGAGCACGCTAAAAGAGATGCACAAGCCACTTGTGCAACGCTCAAAATTTCACCAGGTTAGTAGAAATTTTTTTATAATGGTATTTTTACATATTACGTTATCTAAAGTAGCGAAGTCGTTAATATTGAAATTTAAGCAAACTTATTAAAACGAATTTATAAAAAAGTGAAAAAATATTTACATATTACGAAAGCCCGCACATTCCTGGCAATTACCAACTAACGCCTTGTCATAGACGGATTTACTGGTAATGGGAAGAGGAAAAATCCTCATTTTAATCGCCTATTTATCATTACTCAGCGAAACTTGGTAAATAAAGCTTAAGAAAATATCAAAAGATCTTATTTCGACTTCATGTTAAATGCTTAGAACTCTTCATATCGAGGGCTGCTATTTACAGTACGTACAATTCAAAAAGGACATAGTACACTTATAGCATTATTAAAAATATTTGATGACATTAAATAGAAAATAGGCAGAGACAAATTAATATACTGTGTTTTTGTAATTATATTTCGCGCACTCCACTTTAGAGAGGTATACTACAAGTTTCAATCCTATGGCCCTTTTTATTTTTTATAATTCTTTTTTAAATTAATGATTTTATCCCTAATTATTGTATTTTTCATCGCCAACCAATTAAAAATAATCCAAGAACTAAATTAGGGAATGAATTGTAGTGTCACGTGAAGGTGCCCATGCTCACTGTACTTATAATCTAGGGGGAAAGCTACAGTCCGTTCATTTTCGGAACTTCAGTGTTTTGCTAAGTTCTGTCGGGTAAACAAAAGGACGACTCAAATTGTGAATGTCATGCATAAAGGGATCATATCGAAAGTTCCACTGAAGTAACAATATAAGAGCGAGCAATATTAAATATTGCATTGATATCTCAGAAATTTTTTGCGACACTAATGGACTACTTTTTTAGTCTATTTTTTAACACTGGCCAACGCGGATAATGAAATGCATTCTATCCTACCAAGATTCTAGGTAGGATATAGACCTAATAGATAAATACTAAACAAGGTTAAATATACCTTCTCTATCTGCAGAAGGTCAAGACATTCTTTGTTTGAACAGCTGTGGTCCAACAAAGACTGCTGGATACTCGAACCTTTATGACATTCGAACTTTAGAAATTTCATGGAGGTCCGATAGCGTGAGCTTTGGATACGTTAAACCCTAAACAATTCGTTCTTCTCTGTCGCCTGTAAAATTATTAATTATGAGGAATAAGAGGTCAGTAATAATTAATGTGAAAAGAGGTAGGGAGAGTACGAGGCTGTGCAGCGCTAGGTAGTCAAAAAATGAGGATCAGAGAAAATGCTAATAAATATAAAATAAATGAAAGGGTCAGAAAGGAAACTTTCAATCCAGATTAAAAAAAAAATCTTAATTTTTTTATACAGCGTTCCAACTAGGGCCTTCAGAAGTGAAGGCCATGTACCAACAGGTCAATTAAATTTGGATACGTAGACATTTACAAATATTTTGAAAACCTCAAGCATATGGAAATGAAGTGGTATTTGATTGACATTATAGGGATACTAAGATCACTTGATGGGAGGATAGGAGAGCTAACGCCATCCACCAATGGAAAGTATATTAAAGGAAGATAGATTCTTCCGCTTCAAGACTATTAAAAAATAATACACAGCTAGATAAAAGGAACATTTGTTTGCAGTTGTCCACTATTTTCATTCATAGACACAAAAGGCATCTTAGACAAGACCGTCCTTGATACAATTAAAAGAGTACCCAAGGAAAAGTACATTGAAAATCAGGCTTTAAAATACGTCGATAATATGGGAGACCGTCCATAAAGTGGAACTCTATCACCGCTACTATAGCTTTAGGTTCTATACTTTACTACACCTTTCGGTTCTAGATTGGCTGCTTTCATTCGTATGCCGATGTTATACTCGTCTGTATTAAAGTCAAATTTTTCTCAATTTTGTTGAAGCTTTTTCAAACCGCCTTTAACTTTATCACTAAACAGTATCACATACCTACTATGAAGTTTGGCTTACAAAAGAAACTCAATAAGGGGTAGAGGATTCTTTACTTAGATGCAGCCAAGAACTTTAGAACCTGTCTTCAATTAGCACTCGAAGAAATACTTAACCTAGTGCCATTCTATCTCTACATTCAAAAAGAAGCAGCGACCAGTATGCTTCGAAGGAAAGGTATCTTTGGTATGGATCACCACAATATCCTGGATCAAGTTTTACTCCAATAAAACCAACAAACCCTTCGAAAGAGGTTATCAGGAAACCATAAATAAAAGAGCTAGATAATGGAGGGCGGGACAAAAAGCTCTTGTCTCACGCCATCTTTTAAGCAGAGTTCTATGATATAGACCTCGACATTCAGGAAGACCCTAACAGAGCACATAGGGGCGCCAATATCTAAATCTGCTTAGGGTGCTTGCACAACGGAGAGAGTAGCTGGATTGGCCACATTGTTGTTATTGTTTTTGTTGAAAATACAACAGCAATTGTACGGATCAAAGAGCTACCTGTGACCAGTCCGTTGTACAAATACGCTTTAGGCAGGTGGCATTGCTTCTAAGCCAGTTTCATATAAGTCTCAGTAGGAAGGACACGTTAAATTTTCTCCGAATGTCTTAACACGAAGGGATGGAAGGAAATAAAAAAGAAAGGGGCTGGTCCAAACTTACTACGAAGATAACTAAACAATTGGATTTTCTCTGGCGCACTACGCCCAGAATGAGGCAGGGAAAGGAATACTTTGTTTCTTGTCTATCCAAAATGCGTAAGCCAATATGTTTTAACAGAAAACCCTTTTGACCTTATCATCTGCAAATGCTCAACATTTATAATCCTAAATCTCTGAACCATAATAGACACACTCTTAACCCCAAAAACTATTTCTGACCTACCTACAGTGACATGTCGACAATACTCAGCTTTGGAAAGGGGATAGATATTACCTAACTGCTGTATTTAACTCTTAAAATTTGTATTGCTGGAATTTCGTTGCCATGATCATTCTTCAGAATGAAATCAATTCCACTCGATGCGCTCAAGTGCTAATCTAATGGCGTTCTATACCGAATATTATGTCATTATCTTTATATTGGTGAATTGTAGATAACTGTATTAGAAATTTCTAAAACGTTAGATATACAGAAAAATTTCAACTTATGGGAGTAGATCGTTCCATAACTCTGTTATTAAATCGGATTTTCCGTAACACGAGAAAAATATACATGTGTACATTTGTTTACCTTTCGTACAATGAAAATACCATACAGTATACAAAATGCTAAAACATATTAGATACATATATTATTTCAAATGTTACTTGATAATTGTACAGTATATGTATTTTAATTAATTATTTTAAAGTTAACTACATTTTTCTATTACTATTACTTTCCTTCCAAGATGTTGAACTTCGAAGCTTCGAAGATGTTCAACTTCGAAGTTTCGAAGCTTCGAAGTTTTAAAGCTTGGTGTAAAAGCTTCGAAGGCCAAAAAAAGTTCGAATTTTCAGGCTTCAAAGTTACGAAGCTTCGTTTCAAACCTTCGTCAGTGAAAGACTCAGAAGCTTTGAAGTTGTTAAATTTCAATTTTTTTCTAAAATTGAATATGAATGGTTGACGAAAAATACATCTAGTTTTTAAGTTCCAAGGCGATCGTTGTTAAATAGGACACGTAATTATCTCATACTTTATGTTGCCGAAGTTTCGGCAATTTAAATGAGATGCCTTGCGAAGAATGATCTTCGAAGCTTCGGCTCGGAGGTCTTCTGAGTTTTGAACTTAGCTTCGAAACTTCAAAATCTTCGAAAGTTTGAAGTAGCCGAAGGTGAACAGCCCTAAACTCAATTACTTTCTTCCGAGTCACTGAATCCAATGAAGTCAGGTTTTCATGTAATGGCTATGGCACAAGAAATAGACGAAGGCTTTCCTCCAAATGCAGGGTCAGTTCTGGTGTTAATTTTGGGGTAGTTTCCCTCTCGTAAAAAATTTTTCAATATAAGTGTGAATAGTCGCCCTTTACCACATCAGGGTCCTGTTTTTCTATACATAAGCTTGTAAAGTTTATTCAGTGCTTGCATTGCGTTCTTCATATCCTTTGCTGACCCGTCAGCGTTAAGGTTTTCGTTCTAAACAACCTTGAGTTGCAAACTCAATCAACTCCTGTTTCATAATCATTCATCAATTCATCGCTATAAGAAACCAATAATTCTTCCACATAATCTTCGTTATCCTCAGTCTGAAGATTTTCAGCAAGTTTAACAATTTGTGTTAGCACTTGCTCTAATGTTGCATAATTTTCTGGGAAGCCTTGTATGTCAACAAAAACATGTGAAGTTAGAAATCCTTCGTTACAGACTTAACCGATAGGTTTTTCCAACACACTTCAGATTAAGATCGTTCCAAGAACGATCGGGTAAATATGGAGCAAAAGTCCACAGTGTGTGACCAGCCTAAAATGAGTAAAATTTATAAAAGGAGGTTGTTATCTTTGGAGCATTTTTCCACTTCTAGCAAAAAGCCATTCTCAAACCCATCCTCGAATAATACGACGGTCATCCATGCCTTTTTATTTGCTCAGAAACGTATTTATAGTGTCGTCCTTGGAATGCTCTTTAATGCACGGGGATTGACTGACATATGAACGAGTAGAGGCTTTCGCTCAAGTTGAGTTGAGTTGATAAAATATTCTGGCTTCTACAATCACCATTTAACACACAAGAACCGTGGCAATCACTGATAGGTGAATAAGCCGATTATCCAGCCCCTACTTAAGTTTCTCTCAAAGTGATCACAGTAAGATTCCGACAACCCACGATCCGTTTCTATAGAAAGTTAGCTCTGGCAAAGGAGGACTGGTAGAAGAAGACTCCCTATCTTGATTGAATTTTAGGATCGATGCAGTTATAACCTGGAACAGGACCTTTTATTAAGACCCTTCGGTATTGGGCCATTTCACATGAAATGCCCACCGCGGGTTCGGTGAGAGGACGTTTGAAGATCTGCAACAGAGTGCTACTGGTTTGTGTGGTAGAGGGTGCGAACAGTATTTTCTTAATTTTTTTCTGTGGTTTATATACCTGCCCCTCTTTTTTCTGTGAAAACCATGATCTCTAGGACAGATTAACGTGTCCTGTTTCTGTTTGAATTTAGCAAGGGATCTTATGTTGCAGTGGCGATGTGGGGCATAAATTCTGCTTCCAGGCAGGGTACTATTCGTTATTGGTTCATAGAATTCCATAGCCACAATAAGTCGCCACCTAGAAGCTATTCACAAGGTGAAGAGGTTGGAAAGGTGGGTACCCCACTAACATAGTGAAACCAATAAGCATCGGCGCATGGAAATTGCTCTTTCTTTGCTTATTCCGCGAAAGAAGGATCCATTTTTATGTCGGATTGTGACCTGTGATGAAAAATGGATCCTTTAGGATAACTGAAAAAGAACGAAGCCCTGTTTGGATGCTGATCAAACTCCTGCGCAGGCATCGAAATGGTCAGGATCTCTACATCCACGAAAGGACCTGATGACTGTATTGCGGACCAGTGAGCCAGTGAGCGTATTGTGTATTATTCCTTTCTCTCACCTGAGCAAACAATTACCGCTGATTCCTACTTTGCGGGAATTGAAATAATGTACAATAAATTAAGGCAAAAACTGCTAGCCTTAGTTAAGAGTCATGGGCCTATTCTATTGCACGAAAATGTACGGTCACATCTCGCACAAATGACGATACAAAAGCTGGCTCAATTAGGATACGACGTTTTGCGTCTCCCACGATATTCACGTGACCTGCCTTCAATAGATTACCACCTCTTCTGTTTAGTTTAGAGCATTATCTCAGACAGAAATGCTTCTGCAATGAATCGGAGGTAACATCTGCTGTCGAGGACTTGATTGCTGAGATTAATATTTAAAATTGGAATAAAGTAAAACAAGGTTATATTTGGCACACGCCTTTAGGCCGACATGTATGAAACCAATAGATGGATGGATTTCTCTTTTCTAAGGAAAGAGGTTGACTCTCATTTTTTAAGGGTTAATGGTGCAACAAAACTCATCCGCCCAGTTGAGAACAACGTGAATAGCGTTTTGGACCTGCTATTCAAATCAGTCTTAAATGATTTCGTTAAATTTCGTAATTAAATAAACAGCCTTATATCCATCCAAGGAAAAACGTAGGAGATTCTCCAACATGAAAACTTGTAGGACTTATGAAACAAATGCTACCTTCCTTGAGAAGGCCTTTTCTGAGATACAACTACTTTACAATGTGGCCAATTCATCCCCTCTTCTTAGGCGTGCCACCTTTTTCTCATCTATTGCTGCAGAAATAGAACAGATGGTGTAATTACTAAAGAATACACTAAGCTTTTGTCTATTGAACTAAATTGAAAATTGTGAGAAACTACAATACGCAGAAATCCTAATAAAATGTGGAAAATACTGTTGAATCCTCGTAGAGCAAATGTTCTAGAATACAAAATGCCAATTACCATGCTTATGCGATCTATTTGGCTATGAGCACCCATCCTTTCCAACTGTATTTGTCCACTAAAACGTGAAAACATTAATGATAATACATCCTTTCCAAATGCTATAATGACCCAAGGTGGATGAGTGTCAAAATTGTCTCCAAGCATGTCAAAATAGCCTAAAATATTTTTAAGAATTAGAAAAACAGGCAATATATCCAATATTTTGAAGTTCTTTTGCCTTTGTGCTTTTCTTCAAGTGCAAAAGAATACCTAACCCTCCCTTGCATTATAACTTTAATTTTACGTGAAGTGCTTGTTAACCTATTTCATCTGATTCATCTGAATCTGTTTACTTCCACCGTTCTTATCTCCTTTAATTACCCTTCTGACTTGGTCAACATTTCTCTCAACAATTGTTTTCACATTGTCAAAAGCTATTTTTGATATGCTTTTGCTTTGTATTTAGAGAAAATGACTCAGCCAGAACTTTTATAGATTATGTGTCTTAAAAAAAAGATAATTTTAGTTAATGCACCTTTCGCAGGTCTTCAGTAAAATAAAATCCAATTATAGTAGAAAAGGTCAACTTTCAATTTGCGTAATAAAAGCCCTCATCTCTATATAAACTTTCCATGCAACAAAGCAAAGAAATCACGAAATTGCTGTTCAAATAATCATTTCATCTTAAAACCGTACAACAATTGCTTCCTACAACAAAAAAAGAATGTAACAACACATTCCCTGTGACCTTCATTGATAATGGAATCAAATTAAAATCGCAGTAAGACATAAATATTACCCTTGGGCGTGTGCACCCATATTAAGATAAATATCGCCAACTAAAGAACAATCATCAGAAAACGAGTACACAGGTGGTCTGGTCAATTGTGGATACCAGCCACCACCAAGTGGTAAAGATAAATTAGACCAGTCTTTCTTACGTAGGTAAATGAATCATGCTTGACAAAAGTTGCGACTGCGATTAATAAAACGCCTCCAGGTATTAAGGAAGCATAAAAGCTTTGACGCCATGAACATTTCGCCTCAAGCATAAATTCGCATATTTCTGCAGTCTCATTACAGCATAGAACCAGGTGTCCCAAGGTCTGCAACATTTCGAAAGTGAAACTCGATCCGAATCGATTCTTTGTCTTGTTCGAAGCAATGACTGACCATACGTGAACCTCTGGGGAGCACCATTAAATTGTTTGTTTCGACGTTAACGACTTCAATTATTAATTTTCTGCCATTTAAAGATTTTTCATTTTCCTTCTTGTTTTCAGATCCCCAGCAGTGGAGCACGTCTCAAGTACATGCATGGATTCGATCCACCACCGAGCAATTCAAACTACCTCCGATCGATGATCTCGAGCTGAAATTTCCCGAAGATGGAGCGGCCTTGGCTTCTCTCACCGAGGAGGAATTTCTTCGACGGGCTCCAGAGGTAAGCAAAAAAAAAAAGAATCCGTAATCAAACCACTGGTACCCTTATTTACACGTAAAAGTCAAGAAATATTTGTGGGCTCCATAAACAACTACTGCCTTAGGAGGCATTGGATATATAAGAAGACCAAATTAGCTTCGCTCTTAGCTGACGTCACTATCTCACAATATGGCAAAGAAAGTAGGTTCCATGGCACCGACGTCGCTCGCGTCACTTTCACCTCATTGCGCATAGTCATAGTGCTCAGGCACGGTCAACAGTAACAGTGCTCCCTCCCACCGCACTATCCATTGCCCCTGTTAAAAAGATTTGTTTACGAAATTTTCAAACAGTCAGTTTTCATGAAATTTTCTGCTTGGAAAATCAGTTCTGAAAAGATGCGCAATTCTATCCAGCTCGTGACGATCATCTCATCTCATTTCGAAATATCTGCAATCAAAACGCTACCGTGATGTATCTTTTGCAATTGCAGCGCTTGTTATCTACTTATCTTGACACAAGTTGGAGTACGTGGAAGCAGCTGTTTATCACAGATTTTTCTGATCACGACACTTGCCGTATCTATCTCTGCGATAAGATTGAAAAATTCGCCAGGTAGGTAGAGATCGTTTCTGATCTTTGCTAAAATGTGCCGACATCTCTTGACTAAATACAGTGGGAGGAGAGTGTTTTTGTTGCGTTGAATTGTGTACGCAATCAGAAACTATCGAAAACGAAAGTTATGCGTTTTTGAGACTTAATCGAGCGAAAATTGATCGACAGCTTTCTCGTCCAATCCAATGTTGGCCATTTGTTATAGGTGCAGTTTTTGCTGACCGCAATCACCATACATCAAAACAAAACAGCATGGCACTTGTAGATTTGTAGTTAGTGGCAATCAATTTCATTTCTTCTGCAATTTATCAGCCCGACAGATTTTAAAAGCGTTTATATTATGAAATAAATAACATAAGGTTTTTAATGAGGGTACTTTAACAAGACTTTTGTACATCACAGCCATGGGTAACACAATTTATTGAAAGTTACTTTCATGCACGACTCTACCTCGGATTTGTTTAGTGATTTTATTACAAAAAGCGTTGTAAATCTGAAGGTTTCAAAATGCAATATTTAAACCTTTGAGTTTCCAGTTCTCTGGGAATTCTCTGGAACTCATTTAGCTTATTGTAAAATACTTGAATGGATTTTAATCCTTAACCAATCGAAATACAAACTCAATGTATGTTGATGTAAAATACATAAGCCAAGTAGTCTGTTTTGAAAAGCAAAACTCTAAATTGGATAACGAAAAATATTTTACTAATTTCTTGGAAAGTTTAAGACGTTATTGCTTTTTAACTATAGGACTGGCAAGTTTTGATGTGAAGTATACCATAGTCATACCCTTCTTTAGGTATTTTTTTATAGTTTTCTTATTTCTAACTATAAAATTGATGTGTAAATGCTTGAAAAGAACATTTTTAAAATCAACAAAAAGTTAAAAAAAATGATCTTTTTAAAAAATCACACTAACTTAAGACCCTCTGTTTTATCTCCAAATTCAGACCCCTAAATGTAATAGCAGGTAATGCAACAAGGTGTTTTATTTACATACAAAACTTATTATTTGTGGAGAAATTGGACTTCAATTCACTGTAGTAATCTGATGACCAAATTCCACCACAAAACATGCATCGATCGGTTTATCACGTGGTGGAGTTTCCACTGTTGAGGAACTTTACTTCTATGGAATCATGGAATCATCGCCTTGAGGACTCGTCTTCATTTTATGGAAAATGAAGTCTTTCTGGTATTTCTTCTTCTTATTGTTTGATGTTCTTTCCTTTCCTTTTACTTCCTTCTGCAAGTTCTTTTCTCTGCTTTATTGATTCCTGTAGAACCCCTCTGTAAAGGGGGGCCATTATTACAGTAGCATTTTCGGCTTCTCGTAATGATTTTTTTCTTAAGCTTCGGTACGGGTTAGATTTTGTAAGGACTGTTTTGAAGGTTGGTTGGTTGGGGCTAGGGCTAGGCTAGGGACGTAGGGAAGGACACAGAAAAGATAGCCGGAAATTGAAAAGAAAAGTATTAGCTGCTAAGATGGCAGATGAGGTAGAAGTTTTGCAGAACAACGCGGGATTAGTTAGTGGGAAAGCATATAGTCTAAATTGTTGGACCGACTAGTTTCACTACATCATAAGTTTTAAGTGGACGCTGATTTTTAGCAGCCATCGGTGAACTTTTTATTGTAATAGATTTTTTAATACAATTTAATTCAATTTATTTATTTATGGAGAAAAATACAACAAGATTACAATCTTAATCCTATACCACAAAAACGATACAAAATAAAAAGGACAAAAAACAAAAACTAAGCTAAAAACTAAAGATTTAAATAAATTAATAAAAAAATTTGAGTAAATAACAATAATTTAAGAATAAAAGAAGCAAATCACTCAGACTTAAAGAAGAGAAGTAATGCAAAAAGGAAAGAAATACTAGTAGCGAACAACAAATAAACAGACCAAAAACAAATCTAACGCGATCATTAGTACAATATTCGGTTTATACAGCAAGAAGCACTATAATCAAATTAAAGAGGCGAAAAATAATTTGCAAATTCTAATTAATAAAATAAAATTATAATTATAGTTATAGAATTTTGTCTACTCCACTTACGAATTATTCTTCGGAGTCGCGACCGGTTTCGCTGTGTCCAGCATCATCAGGCCTGATGTTGCCTGATGATGCTGGACACGGCGAAACCGGTCGCGACTCCGAAGAATAATTCGTAAGTGGAGTAGACAAAATTCTATAACTATAATTATGGAACTCCACCAAGTACCGACGGCGGAAAGTCTCAATAAAATAAAAAAAAAATATAATTAGATCTTCATTATTTTACCTCAATTTTATTGTCAGCACAAAATGTAACGTGAACGACTTTATCATATCGCATAAAAAATCAAAAGGTATTTATTGGTATTAAATTATTTGAAACCGCAAAATTATCATGTTAGTTGTGAGTTATTGTTGAGAGAAATTTAGATTAATAAAGTCAGTTTCATATCAAGGACTTACAACATTTGAATTCCCCCCACCCAAGGTAAGAATTCAACGCGCCCTACCAGTGGTAACGATTCTACTATTCCCTACAGACTTTGGTCCTTTGAACCGGATCGAAGATCGACAATTTCAGACTCTCATACAGAACTCTCATGAAGAAGCTCCCAGGAACTTAATCGATGCCGTAAATTAATAGCACTTCATACCACCAGCTTCCCAACACTTTGGAGGGGTTTGGGAGGCTGAAATGGCATAAAACCCATTAAGTACCATTTGAAGCGCATTATGAACGAAGTCAACGTAACTTATGAAGAATATATCATTGTAGTATGCCAAATTGAAGCCAGTTTGTCCAATCACAAACGAATCTAACGAATTGACCGTTGTCACTCTAGGACACATTTTAACAGGAAGCTCCTTAATGGTAGAACCCTCAAGCCTGGTGAAACTGATACATCTACTAACACGTTGGAAAAATTTAAAAAATACTTTTAGAAAATTTGGCCACGTCCCTAGCAAAGAAAATTTACCACGTCCCTAGCAAAGAACGAATTGGAAAACACAAAATTGAAACCCAAAGAGGTGGGATTTAAGTCTTATTCAAGCCGATAGTATCCCTCCGTCAAGATGGGCACTAGGATGAATACTAGAACCACATTCCGGGACTGACAGATTTTTGGAGTAAATAGCAAAAGATCTACGATTAAACGCCCTTTTTGGCGCCCGATCGCCAAAAATCAAATTTCTACATTGGAGACCCATTTTGTTTAAATAGTAATTTAATGCGCAGGGTTAGGAAATCAGTAATAGTCCCCAACTCAATCCTGTTCAGGAAGACAAGCCAACTCGTTTTCTATTGCTAAAAATAAAGCCATTCACTTGGTTTAGGTCTGGAGGATTATTCCAGTATTTCTATTTGACCCTTGTATCTCAGCTACCCAGACTTTATAATAGTTGGCTCTTTGAATGGCCGTAGAAAAGTTTGGGTCAAATCAATGGTGATTCTGCAACGTCCTTTTTAATCCGGTCTACAGTTTAGTTACCTTTCCTTCATGCCCTGGTATCCACATCAAGGTATCCCTGTCGTGTTGTTTGGGGTACTTGAAAACATGCAGGCAGCCCCATACTACTTTTGACTTACAGGTAGATAAGGCAAGCGCATTTAGCGCCGATAGTATAATTATTTTTGCGCCACTTATGCCTCTATTGATATTGACTTGCGCGTCAAGCTCTATAGCGTGGATCTCTGGGTAGAAATCGTTGATGCATTACTGAGAAATTTCAAGGTGCTGTGATTAAGACTATAAATTCCACACAAAACGTGTTTGCAATTTTCGCATGATTCCTTGTACTGTTGTGCTGTTACTTATACATATTGTTGCTCTACTATTAGCCACTATATCAAACCATGTGCATCGACAAAGTAATAAGAAAAAGACTAGTCAGTTCCTAATACAAACAGTGAACGCTTTTCCTCGATTTTCTGAGAAAGATGGATGCTATCCGGCGAGGTATCGCTGGCAAGAAAGTCTATAAAAAAA
>QYTT01094289.1:0-13751 GCA_006980735.1 Dasypogon diadema
ATTCAATCTTTGTTTGGAGTTACCCCAACCTTCACTACTTCTCAATAAGAAATTTATTACCTGAAGTAAACCGGCCGGTTACAATTTACATACGTAAATAAAATTATACATTTTGATTAAACATTATTATGCAATATGGAAAATTTAAAACTGGAATACACTAGAATGTTATAAATATAATTTAATAAACGTAAATATGCATGCATTTAAAGAGCGTAGAAACTTGCAAATATCTTATTATAGTCTAAATTTCTTGACACGTTCTGCTGATAAACATGACTGCCGAAAAAATTTTCTAGCAATTCATGTTTTTTCCGACAGTTTCTTATTAGAGTCAACAGGTTTCTAATTATTGCTCATGTGCCACTTAAGGAAGACCACACGTATTGCTAAGCTGATAATTTCAAATATAGTATGAAAGCGATTTGTTTTTTTTTTTAAATCAAAATTCCCAGTAATAATTAATCTTGATGTTTTGATGTGATTTAAACACGTTTTGAGAACTGGACAGCCGTATTAACCGGCATGACAGTAGCGTATTTACCGCTGACACCTTCACTACAGTCGCAACGTATTAATGCGTCAAATATCATGTGCGCCAATACCGCATACTTTTATTTTAGGTTAAACTGGATACTTCGTAGGAAAATTCACTCTGATAATCGAGTTGAATGTTAAGTGTTATGTTTAGAATGAAAGGAAAAGGAATATTTGAATAACGATATTTATACGTTAAAATTCATATTTTTTAATAATGAGTTTCCCTTCTAGCCAGAACCATTTACCTATCTCCGTATTAAGTTAATAATGTTAGAAGGCAAGCAAATGATAACAGGATCAAACCAACAAAGGAATAAAAACAACCAAAAAGTGCCCAATGTTAACACTATAGTCAGAGAGTTACAAAACCATAAGAAGACGGTTATTTACATTTACATTTTTGGACACATCCATGCCAAAGTGCGGTTAATACGCTCATCCTTACCATAGTTAGTCCTGGAGAAGTTAATATGCAGAAGCGGGACATTCCTCAAGCAACAGCCATTCGACCTAAAAGAAATCCTACCCTGGAGCTCCACGAAATCGATATTACCGTTCAAGAGCTGCAGAATAAAAACTATATCGGCAATATTGCGACGTTTTACCACCGGAACCATGCCAATAAGATTAAATCCCTCGCGATAAGGTGGAAGGATCATAGGGTCGTCCTAAGGATACGATACGATCGATATGCATGCCATAGAAAGGATTCCACACCTGGGATGCATATTCGAGAAGTGGCTTGACGAATGAATTGTATAGTGTCAAAGAAACTTGACGGTTAATAACCTATAATAAAACCAAGCATGGAATTACTCCTACAAACGACATAATTAACGTAAGAGACGAAATCAAGCTTTGCATCAAGTTTCACGGAGCAAGACTTAATCACTGTAGGAGGCACACCATCAGGATCCGAGGTGAAGTCAAAGGCCAGGCCGCTAATATGACCAATAATGAACTTATCAGAGACAAACGGGCGATTAGCATAAAGAGGCAAAAGGAGATGATTGTATCAAGGGCGCAAGGCAAATCTGGAAAACCTTCATTGAATGACCTAAGGAAACCAGACCGTACTAGTATTTTCAAGGATAGGTCCAACCAATGTCCAAATGAGAAGTCCTGAAATGTAGAGATCATCAAATTCCTTGAATCAGCGTTCCAAAAAACTCAGCACAATGTTAGCTTTATTAATAGGAGTATCAATATAATCCTCGAACGTAAAACGGGAATTCAATAGGACACCCAGTTCCTTAGTATAACCAATTCTAACTAGAGTGTGTCCGTTAATGCAGAAGTTAAGATTTAGTCAAGTCTTTGTATGTGAGAGTACATGCATGTCCTATGTGCTTTTTTTAATGTTTAAAGGAAGGTGATTTAAAGAACACTAGTTGTGAAAGGCATCTAAGTCCGAATTTAAGAAGTGACAGTTAAGATTATTTCAGATCTTGCTAAAAATCTTTGCGTCTTGACATAACAAAGTATTCTCGAGTGGGAAGGAATCAAGGATAGATAAGAGCGGTTCCAGTCCACAAAACAAAGAAGAAACTCGAGAACAGATGGCTTATAGGAAAGAATCCGATGTGTAATCCTAATGAAAATCTTAATTAAATCCGTAAAAGTACAATCGACTTGCTCATCAATTTCAAGGACTGTCAATGAATAATTGGAAAATTCCAGTAAATTGGTCGTGATGGATTTCCCTTAAGGGAATCATCTTTAGTGGTGTTCAGATGAAATTTTGAGATGAAAACGCAATAGGTCTCAAGGTAACAACATCTGTAGGAGCCAATCCTAGCAGAAGCAGACGCAGAGCCGACAGGAATCGGCCAGGCAGCGTCTTTGCAGACCGTTGAACTATAGTCTCAGCTAGAGTACAGTATTGATCCCCACGAAGAAACAATAATGAAAGAATTGTAAAATGTGAGTGGGAATTATTAACTCAAGGGCATTGTTTTCTACGATTATGACAAAGTTTCTCCTCGTTTTTTATTAAGGGTTTCACAAAAATCCATATTATTTACATAAGTGACTCTATAAATCAGACTTATTTGACCTCACCTGGTTTCTCAAAAATTGCAATTACTAATTACTTCAAACATTTTAATGCACACCTTCGTTTCAATTGAAGCCTTGGAAGTTTCTAAAAGATATAAAATGTTAATGTGCCTTTAATATAATTTTTTAGTGCTTCGTTTAGCATGAAATAGGTGCTTTTAACCGTGTGGAATCCTACTATTTCATTGGTAAAATTTATGAAATTTATTCGTGCAGTTAGATAAGGTTAGTGCAGCAATAAAATTATTCGATATAAAAGTCTTTTGCAGTGTGGTTTGAATTGTGTAAAATCTATACATTTGTGTTTAGATTTCTAAGAAATAAGCATGAAAATTCCAGAATCAAATTGACCTCGGTTTTCTTGCCGTAGCCTCTCAAAAAGCGACTGCATGATTAATTAAACAAATTTTTAATGTCGATTACGAACATTAGAGTAATAAAAAAGAGGTTAGCTGAACAGTGTAATTTTGGATAATATTTAACTTTGAAATTGTGGAGAAGTTGAGGTGGTTGATTATGATGAGATGAAAAAAATTAGTAGGAATTTAATTCACATATAAAAATGAAATATCACGTAACCCTGAACGTATTTGTAACATGCCCGCAGGCCATTTCAAATCCATATACGTCGTACATACTGATCAATGCATTGAGGTTTCCCAGCCAAATAATAATACTTTCTCTGTACAATATGTGTGAACACATTGTTTTCCCAAGGTATGAACAACGAGGCAGGTGTAGTAGCATCCATTTATTGGTAATTTCCAATTTATCTATTTCTCAATGTGTTCATCCCGATATGCTAAAAGATGGAGATAAAACATTAGTACAAAATTATCAACTTCGAATGCGACAGCTTTAGATTTAAGAAAATCGTATACAAAAAGATATTTCCTTAATTCTTAAAGTCGCTATAAATGGCTTTAAGTCAGGCTCCTTCATACAAGTCTCTGGTGTGGCTCAGGGGACGATACTAGGTCCGCTATTATTCTTACTATATATTATTAACCTCTCAGATATGTTGCAGTCCAAATGTTTGATATATGCTGATGACACAAAGATATATATATAGAATAACTGATACCACATTAGACTGTGTCTTGTTACAAAAGGGATGTAGATAATTCGCTTTCATGGTGTGTAGAAAATGTCCTGAGTCGAATGGAGGATAACGACTTTTAATAGGAACCTAAATGTTATAAATTATGGACGTACTTTGAGAAATGTGAATGTAGCGCGCATACATGAAATGAAAGATCTCGGTATACTTTTAAAAATGATTTTTAAAATAAGTAAAATTGGGGGTTATTTGAGTTAATATGGTGAATAAAATTATTATTAGGAAATTATTTTGATCTTCCCTGAGCTTTTTATCTATATGGACGGTAACACAACAGATATTCATTACATGTGTTGGTAAAATCCCAGAGTTAAATTCGCAGAATTTTCAAATAATAGAGAATTCTGCGTAGATTATAATAGTAGACTTGTGGTTGTTGTTCAGGCAATATATAAATATTTATTTATAATGGTATTAGATTTTTGGCAGATGAAAAAATATTTCTCGTCTTTACTCAGTACGTCCTAAGCCTGACGCAGCTTATACAAGGACGTAACGTAAAAATTGGTACGGCAAAAAATAAGAGAGAGATACCAAGCGAATTTCTGCCGAAAAAAGCCGATAAGTTGGTTTTTATTTGAGTGGACTGACAATTTTTGTTTTTTCAGTTTCGAACATGTTCCTCTTTGATTTTTGTAATTATCTATTAAAATTATTTTTTTATTATTTTTTTCTTTATATACAATTCCAATTTTTTGCTCGGCACTAAAAGGGTTAAGCCCTTGTACCATAACTTCCAATAATTTGCCACATATTCGATCCTTGCTAGAATTTTATTTATTTTTTGTTTAGAAGCAAACTTTTTGTATTTTTCCATTCGTACTATTTTAGATTAGAAAAATAAGTTGATTTTTGATATTTTGTATTTTTGTAAATTTAAATTCTTTAAAGGCTCTTATGTCAACAAGGACTGAAAATTATAATCATTGAAAAGTAATAATAGAAGTTTCTCGAAAGTTTTCGTAAATTATAAAAGTTGTAGTACAAGATCATAGAAAGAAGGAATTTGTTCCGATTGTGATTAATGTAAATTTTATGTGTAACTGACAACTGACTGAAACACTGGATGAATAAAAAGCGATAACAATTTCGCTATAAGGTTAAAGGCATGAACTCCAATAAATTAATTATGAAATATTTGACTCATGGGCCAAAGTATCTAAGGTCGTTCGTTTTAAGTTCTTCTAGGTACATATTCATAAAAACTTGACAAGAGGAGTCATGCGATAAATGGTTCAAAGTACATAAGGTAACATGTGCCTTTCCCATAAACCTGTATACTAGAATAAGTCAACGTACCTTGAAATTTTAATGTTGGGTAGTTTACTGAACAATTTTAGTTTTTGTTAACAGTTAATAGATAATGGTGTAAAAGTTCATGAACTTTTGTACTTAAAAATTATGGTCATTGACCAATTGTGGTATAATTAGTTAATTAACTAATGGACGTGAAAAAATGTTAGTTTTAGGGAGCGTTTAACTTTCAAGTAAAAATCCTCTGGCGAAATTTACGAATTACTAATTTTGGGTGTAGTTTTTTTTCTTTAGGCTATTTCATGAATAATTTGAATTAGAGATACAAAGGTTTTTGTTCAAATGGTTCAAATTACCTCTGAAATAATATTTTCAATTTTTACATTTTTGTTTATTTGGCTTTCATTTTTTACATATTTAGATTTTATGAGAAGTTTTGTCCGCAAAATTGATATTATGAGAAATAATTTTAGGTTGGCAATCAGGTTTGTTTTCAGTACATCTTTTTTTAAATTCAAATTGGTTTTGTTTCCAGGTCAGCTGAAGTTTCCGTTGCAAATATCATATATTGCGTAGATTTCATTCAGAAATCCAAAAATAATCTTTAAACAATTTTTCAATGAATTCAAATGGGTTATCTACACGGTTTTCTATTTATTACATGTACGTAATATAATGTATAAAGGACTGAAAGGAGCAAATCTCTCAACTAAAATGTGCAGTGTTATATGCATTGAATTTTAATACTACTTTCTGCGAAAAGGATATATTTAAGCAGGAATTACTTGCGTAAGAAATGAGTATTTAAAGAAACAACTTTAAATTACACTTTTTTATAGAAGTTTTTAAACATCTAATGTAAATAATGCTCACAAAGAGTGTTAAAAGACAAATCAATTTATAGGAATTTTAATCCCGTGATTCAAATATGCATCATTATGCCATTAAGGTTTAGAATAGTGGTCTTAGGTCAATAATGCCCATGCCCATGCTTCCGACTTCTGTTACTGTTCTGAAATTTATATTATCCACCTGGTGATATTGGAATGATATGCAATGCTATTAATTGGGTTGAGAATGAGAGATAAGAGGTCATTAATGAAGAGCAGGACCAGAGTGGGGGATAGTATAGAGTCCTGTGGCACCCCGACATTAATATACTAAATGTTGGAGCTAAGAATAGTACGGTCAGAATGAAAACTTCCAACACAGATGAGAAAAGAATGGTAATGATTAAATAATGGAAACTTTGCTAAGAAATAGAGATTGGGATCAATCCAATTTTCTGGCCTTAGGGTTGTCGCACAGAAGTTATTCTTTATTGCCAATTATAATTCTATAAAAAAATTATTATTTTAAATTTTACATCTTCGCTTTTTATTTGTCGAATGGAATACATTAAACTATCGTCTGAATATTTTCCAGTTACGTAAACAAATATAAACTGATTGCTGTAGAATAAATTTCTGAGTCTGATTTTTGCAAAGGACATGGAGATTTATTTGGGTGCCAGTGGTTGAGGCATTTCTGTCGACATGAATTGTACTGGGATGTTCAGTAAGATTTCATATTAACTGTGCTGAGATGTTGCATAGTAAGATTTCATATTAATAATTGTGGATTAAGTGGCAACATTTGTCAGCTTATATAAATAATTCCCAACCTCCTCTTCCTAAAAAAAATTTACTTTCGCCTAAGCTGTGCACCATGTTTCCATGTTTCAGGAGTTCTAAAATGTTTCCATCGCTTATATGCGGAATTTCTACGGGTGATTGTAGTTATAGTTGGCTGCGTTAAGGAAACAATCTTTATTTATATCTTCGAAATTTCTGTAGATGAATCTCATTTCAATGTTAGCAATATTTAAGATAAAAGAAAGATAAATGAGATTATGCCTTTGGAAACCAATCTGATGATGAAGAAGTATTGAGTCAATACTTCAGAGTCAAAAATAGATCAAGTAGCGCAGCGCAGGTGATGTAAAGGTGAAATGTGTAAGGAGAGAATTCACCACAGAGAGTCCATGCGACTCAGTTATTTCTCGAAAGCAAGAAATGGAACTACAGTCGTTTAGTAAATGTAATAATTAAAATCACCACATATATTATAATATCAGTATACAAGTGTGATATTTCGAAAATTATCAATATTAATAACATTTTGAAGTTTATAGGAATAGCATCCTATTAAGCAGTAACACATTTGACAACTCAAATCGAGAGAAAACAACAAAACACAAGACCCTCGTGGGACCATGCTAAGTGGTCTACTGTAGTTTGGTTTTCCCTATTAAAAATCTAACAAATCCATCAGGTGTTTGTTTTCGAAGAAAACTATGCCGGTGGCCGAGCGGCATGAGGCACACGTTTGCAAACCTTCTCCTCAGTGGGCATGGGCTCGAATACTGCAAAGGGCACGGTGGCTAGGGTACAAGTGGTTGAGGCAATTCTATTGACGAGAATTGTACTTGCGAAGTCACAGTAAAAATTCCACACCAAAAATTGTGGTTTACTTTGCAACATTTGTCAGGTTAAAATTTCCCAATCTGCTGTTCCCTAAAAATTTCCCTCCGCCTAAGCTATGCTGTGTGCATCATAGTTCTGTCCCCTAAGCTTAGGAATAAGAAAAGGTAGACAGAAAAGAAATACATACTATATCTTCAGCCAATTGCTTTTAATTTGTATGGTCTTCCGGGAAATTCCACAAACAGCCGACGTTCACTTTTTACAAATTTTTGTAAAAATATTCTTCGATTTTGATAATACATACAATAGGTGTGTGACTCTCACAAACCACCGAAAACAACTTCACTTCCATTCATGTTCGAAATATACTTTCTTAAAAAGCGCACGGTTAAAAGACGCAAACATGTGAATCTGGTGAGTATTTTAATGATGTTGCATTCCTTTTTATTCCATAACGCATGCGCTGCGGGTATGCAATTTGTTTCATCGTCTGGACGTACCGTATGAGAGTACTAACTAAAATTTAATCACAGGTATTTCCATGAATCAAAGTGGAATGGTCAGGTGTAACCTTTGCGTCTGAATTTCATCTCACCTGAGTTCATTCCTGTACAAAAGGAAACTTTTTTTGTTTACCTCAGAAAGTTGAAGTTGTATAATACCAGCCCTGCATCATTTTCAATAATTTTTAATGAAAAGTAATTTTGAAAGGTAGAGAGTCCCACCTAACCCAATCAGCTTCGTTAAGTTGAATTGGCACATTAACTCGGATTCACTCCAATTCCTGTTTCCATTGTTTCTAATTCGCATTCAATTGGAGGTATATAAAGAGTAACTATTAAGTGTAGAAAATTTCATCTAAATCTAATATTCCGATTTTGTGCACATTTTTCCTAAATGGAAGTGGCGCAAATATATTATAGTATAAAACTCGTAATCTTACAGATATAACCTTCAGAAAAAAAAACGAGATCAGTTGCTGGGATGTATGGTTGACTGCTTTACACTTTTACACTGAAAATTTTGTCACTTCCTGTACTCTTAAATAGTGTCGCCTTTGGGAGGTTTTCAAAAACTGGATGAACTTGCTTTGTAAAGACGCAGATTGGTCGCCATCAGAACGTACTCTGTTAATGTAAAGAAATTTTGGAAGAATGAAATCGACTGGTCTGATTATAATTACTGGGAGTGTGTTGGCCATGGAATAAGAAAAGTTCCTAAGTATATCCCCACGGTGTGGAGAATACACTTTTCGTTTTGAAATTTATGTTTTCTTAATCTAATTAAGCGATTTTGTGTCATATCTTTATATCTTTTACTCTTACATCGCATACAAATGTTCTCTAATATTATTTAAAATCCGGTTCTTAATTGAATGAAAATGAATTTAACTACTACTGCGGTGATTGAACTCGTAAGCTAATTGTGTATCAATAAATTAATTACATAGAGATGAAGTGCCACTAGTTTGGCATAATTAAAATTGGAAGTTGGGACAGATTAAGGCTGAAATTAGTTGCTGTAACTGGTATTTTATTTTACACAAAACTTAACCGGCTTTCGCGTTTTTGCATTAATTTTCTAATTAGCTACTTTTCTGAAGTGGTAAATTTACAGTGCTACTGGAATTGCACAAGACTTGTTTGAACTGTTCTTAACCAAGGAAAAAGCTACAGCAATTAAAATTTTAACTGACCTCTCATTGTTTGAGCTACGAAACGTTGCCTTGAAAGATGTAGTTAACGACTAAAGAGTTTCACAAGTATTTTTTAGGTAATTGATATAATGTGACCTTCCTGCTTAAAATTAAATACTTTTTTTTCGTTCATAGACTGCAGATTATTTTGGTAGTCCAAGCAACCTTTTCCACTTCAGAAAGTGCTTTTTTTGGACTGGCTAAATACACTATGCCGATTTAATCATGCTTCACTGGGACTATTATGACCAGATAAAAGCTGGAATCTCCGATATAAAAAAAATCCCATCACTGTAAAAATGAACATATGACTTACTTAAAATTCAGCAAGTAAGGATGGCGCACAATAATTCAAATTCCCACAACACCACTGAGTCACAAATAGTATTTCGATCAGAAACTCACAAATATACCAACAATACCAACTACTTTAATCATAAAATCAAAATTCGGCACAATTAGTACTATGATTCCGAATATTAGCAGTAGTGGTTATAATTGATAGCCAATCAATCAATTTCGAATCTGGAGATACGTTTTATTTCACTTTAGTAAACTCGGCGACAATTTCACGTACGCGGAGAAGTATTTACTAACTGTTCTGCTGGGAATTTTCTTTGCTTTTATAGATTTACTGACTTGACTGATCGCTATACCCACAATTGCTAGCCGAGCTTGGTGGTTGCTAGTGAAATGGTTGCACATACTGACTGACCAATTCAGCGAGATCCATGGATTCTGCTCGAATAGTCGAATGGCTTGTCTTTTTTCTGCTTACTCCAAAATAAAACTTGATTCGAATTAGCCACAGTCCACAGAGCAGTAGGAACTTGTAGAGAATGAGAAGAGGCATTGATTAGATCGCCCCTCTACAATTAGTATTACAAGTACTTGTAGATTACATAGGGAAGGAAAGCTTTGCTTTGACGTAGTGCAGAATGCAGGACTTTTCCGGTCGACGCGACGGTTTTTAATTCATTTTTTATTTTTAAGAGAAGTTGATCATCGACCGGTTCTCAGTGTTTCAGTGAACATAATGGGAAAATTTGTTTTTAATCAATCAATTAATTAATACATACCACAAAGTTTCTCGGCAGTCATAAATTATTTAAAAATAAATTTTTTCCTGGAAGGCAATTACATATATCGCGGTTTTTTTTAAATATTGTTTTGCTTAAAAGGCCATCAATGGAATTTGTAGTCAGCAATTAAAATTATCTTTGGGATATTATTGGAAAAAGGTAGAGGAACAGAAACGAATCCCTAATGAAAATTAAATTAAAAGTTAAAATTCGTAAATGGTAAAGTTAAATTTAATAATAAATGAGTGGAAAGAGGTGGTAGATGAGAAGAAGTTTATAATTGAGGTTGTCATTGGTTTAAAAGGACTTTTAAGACAATTGATACAGAAATACTAGTTAAAAAATTCGAAAAATTTGGAATATGGGGTATGGAGTGAACTTCTGTAAATACTATTTAAAGGGCATAAAGAGCGAGAGTAGGATCCTTTTTTCGGAAATACTATTATACTTAAAAAATAAAATTGGGTGCGTACCACAAGAGTTTGTGTTTGTAACGTTACTGCCTTTGATATATGTATACCAACGAGACATAAATAATTGCTGGTTGAAAAAAAGCCAAACTCATGCTAAATGTCACGAAAACGAGACATCAGGTCCTTCCGTCGTTTTTTATTCAATGTAAAATACGAAAGTAAAAATAAAATGCAATAGTATTATTTTCATAAGTTATATATTTTTTTTTCATTTTCATTTTTGGATCTTTTGATTGAAAATCTGAGATTAATTCATTTTGGACCTGTTTTTTATTTTGAAAATTTTTCTCATCAAAATGTGCTCGCAATGATCGGAATAGGTAGAAATCTATCTGTGAATAGAAGAATGAGGCAATTATTATGTCAGCTGCTGTAATTTTCGTACGGTTATCGAAGCCGTGTGTGTTCGTGCATTATCATCATCCTCCTTCTTCAATGCTGAATGGTTTTATCTGATGACTTTACCAAGTCTGTTTACCTGTTAACAATAGAAGGCAGCTGTGATTCTTGTGTTCTCTGGTGGAAACTCAAACATTATTATCCTTCTAGTATTCTATCACTCACTTAAAAATACACTTTGCTTGAGATATAAACAGCCTTTGCCTACCATTTTTAGTGCTCTTATACATAATCCATTTTTCATCCTCAGTGATCATGTAGTCAAAAAGAGGATCATTTATGTGTCGACTCAAAGGCGAATTACATATTATAGAGTCATTCTCTTAAACTATTTGCAGAAATATAACATGGAAGCCATTTTTCGTACTTTGGCAATTTTCCTAGGAGGTGTGGGTGCTGACGAATGGCTTAAGCTCAGGGGACAATTCTATGCCTACAGCACAGTTTAAGAGGAAGGAAATTAAGAAAGAGGAGATTGGGAAATATTAACCTGAGAAATGTTGAAAGTGAGCCACAATTTTTGGCACGAAGTTATTGCGCAACATCTCAGTGGCCCAGATATATCGCCGCAAAATTCTGTACAGTGTTGCCAGAAATTTACGCCATTTGATCTAGCGTTCATTTATAAGACTCATATCAAATCCAATTTAATTAGGATATTTGGGCAGGAGCCGGATGTAACTATTCAAGCTGAATGTGTAAGAGACAGCTTCGCTCGACATTCTAATTCCATACCCCTCCCCTTCTCTTTTCCCCGTAGGGTATCCCTTGGCTACACCGTAAAAAAACTAAAGACCGTTCTGTACCGGCCAGGATTAAATTCTTTCTTGATATGAATTTCTGCGAGCAATACAGTCTTCGTAGCAAACCAATATGTCGACTCAAAGATATCTGAACGTTGTTACCATACAGGCGGACACTCACATCTCTAACCATCGAAAGTCATTGATGAGTAAACTGAACAAGAGCGGACCCATTATAGACCTTTAGATACACCGCTAGCACGTGATAAAGACAGTAGAGCAGAGAGTGTGAGTTGACACGGTTCGATAAAAATTAATTGTCCAAATTAAATAGAGCAGATAGCTTGCGAATAAGAATATCATGATTTGCACAATCAAAGGCCTTATAAAAGTCCAGCAATACCAATGCAGTAAATTCATCCAAATCCATAGAGGCTTATATGTATATCTGAAGACACGGTTTCACATGATTGTGAACTACGATAACCAAGCTGCAAACCACATTATTTTTGGAATGACCTGATACTTGATATGGAATACAAACAATGATCTTGATCTGGAGATAGATGCATAGCATTCATGAAATCCAGTATTTAGGGATAATAATAGATAGAAAATTAAGGTTTAGTGCTTAAGAGCTTCAATTGAGTGAGGGGAAGACTGTCTATAGCTCCAGCGATACGGATCAAAAGCCATATTGGCTATCATATATTAGGTGGAGTGCCTCAATTGTGCGTTAATAGGAGTCTGAAAAACCTTTAGCAGAATCGAATTGATTGCTATTGGTCTGTAATTAGAGGGATCGTATACCTCTAAGGAATCGGCTGAACATGGGATAGTTTCCATAAAGATGAAAAAATGGCGTAGGGTTTGAGAACCAGGGTAGAGTGACTTTAGACACGTTGAGGTTCACAAGAATATTAAAGACCTTTTGCGTGCGGAAATGGACCGGCTCTTACTTAGTATTACATACAGAGGGAACTGGTCGATTCTGCTTGCGGTTTTGCAGCGAAAATAGCAACTAAGTGTCTCTAGGGCATGCAAATAACCTTCTCCCAATATTCTGGTAAAATTGGATCTTGGTTTTGCTAATGATGGAATTGCACTTATTGCGAGCTTCAGCATAAGACTGTCTTGCACTTATTCGCCTTGTAGGCCCGAAAGGTCACTTTCTTGACCCTCATAGCGCTTCCACGATCCTTAATAAACCAGGAGTTCTTGTTTGGTCTGACATTTTGACCAATTGAATTCCTCTTTTTTTCCTGATTTTTACATTAGGTACTATGCCATTACAGAGGAGAACACCTTTTGAAATCCACAGCGAGTAGATTGGGGAACTTGTAGCAGATACTCTCCTCGGAAGCATTTTTGATGATTTTTAGAGGTGCAACTCTGAGATTATTGGGAGGATCCTTTTTGAAATCATCGAAGAGATAGCGATGTATATTGTGTGCTCTCTTGCACGGCATTTTGTGGATATATAATTAAAAGCATCTCAAACCAAAACCTCGACACAGTTTTTATAGTTTCTACCACTGAAATTTTAATACTCGGCTATTCTTCTCTCGGAGATGCCTCGTCAGATTTTCTAGTGGGTTGTTAGATCTACCATTGCAAAGTTTCCTTTTTTAGAAATATTTATCACTTTAGCGACAACATTAGTTATTACTAAATAGTGTAGGTGGGTTTTAGATTCAATTTATTGAATCTACCAACAAAACATAAGGAACAAGATTTTTCCTATATGAGGCTACTTTGAGAAGTTGTCAGAGTCAGAAGCTGCGTTCTTTTGGCAGCAGAGTACAGAGTTGTTATACATTAACTGGGTTAAATTAACTCGGTTATTTAACCGAGTTAAAAAGCTTACTGGATTATTTAAGTCTTCTACGGGAAAATAGATGCCGCTTATTGAAAGTTTTTG
>QYTT01094289.1:20220-32580 GCA_006980735.1 Dasypogon diadema
TGCTCTTCCGATCTATTAAAATACGTATTTTTGTTACATGATACAACCTGATATAATACCTCTGTTACATTGCACTGAAAGTAAATAATTTCATGTAGGCAGTTTCACAAGAATCGCCTTGACAGTGAATTTCATACAGAATAAAGTGAAATTAATAATAATACATAAAATATATAGTCGGCCTTACATCTCATAAAACTCTTCTGTACAAAATTCTAGACTGATAAGTTGCTTCCCCTTCGAATTATATGCAATAATCCAAAAACCCAATATGGTGGCGAGACCAGGGAGTGGGGAAATATGAGGGATTTTCATTTTATTGGTTAAACGTTTAATAAACCTGCTCCTTCTTACCTTATTCCCTCTTTGAATTACATCCAATAATCCAAAAATTCCATCTGGCGGCCTATTGAACGAGTAGCAGGATTCGCCTAATATATCCTATCTATCATAGTTAGATAATTTTAAAATTAAGCTCCAAGGTAATTATAATGAATATGTTATATTGGAAACACTTTTTCTGTTTGATATACACTCGATTTATGCAGTTCGCTTCAAAGATATGTTCGACGAGAGCAGCGCACAAATTTGCTACATTGTGCTACAATGTAGTGAAACCAAGGAATAAAAATGAGTTTTCAAACTGAAAATGGAATCCAATTAATTGAATCGTTGTATACCTCCGGGCGTATTTCAGTGATTGATTGGCATTATCCGACGTAGAAAAAAAAAACTCTATTAGAGGTGTCAGGAAATAACAAGGCATTGCAAATACGTAACACGGCACATACGCATACTTTGTAACATCAATAGCCTTAAACCAGTCTATGAAGGCAAACAGAATTAGTCACAACATTATAAAAACTGAAGACATTCTTAAGATGAAGATTGCAGATTTATCGCATTCAAAATCTTTTGCCTCAGATAATTTATCTGAAATGCAATGAATCATTATTAGATATACGCGTGCCAGATGTCATAAATTCTCCTAATTGCAATGAATTATCGTGAATATAACCAGGTGCATTGCGCTATTAGTCTATTTTCCCCAGACAGGTTGGTTCTGTTAAATGAGTCTTTGCTCTTGTGTAAAAGCTTACTCTTTGGGAACATATCACGTGTGGGAAAACCCAACTCGCAGACGAGGCAGATTTGATTAGTTTAAGTTCAACGAATGTGTAAGTCACACAAAATCATTCTCTGAATATTCAAAGAAGTAAATTTGTAAACCAGTTTATAGTGCAGGTAAGATTAGTAGTGGTTGCAAGCGTAAGGTTTAAATAAGTGAAAAAAAACTGGAAACTTTGCTACCTAATGAATGAAACCTTTCTAACGTATTGTACATACATAGATTATGAATGTAATTTGCATACAATGTTTTATTTGATTTGTCTTTCCTTCAATTTTTCCTTTTTAAATCGAAAGAAGCTTGAGAAAATTTTAATTCACAAGCGCATATTATTTATTGAAAAGAAAAACAAAATGAAAAATAAAAAGAATCCGTTCCATTCAAGTTTAAAGCTTCTGAAATTTAAGAAATACTTTATACATATACACAGAGCTGGGCGAAATGCTTCTAAAAATTTATTTATTTATTTTTTTAAGGTATTACCTAAGCTCAAGGGACACAGCACAATTTAAGTGGAGGCAAATTGAGGAAGAGGAGATTGGGAAATTTTAACCTGACAAATGTTGCAAGCAGGCCACAATTTTCGGCATGAAATTACTGTGCAATAATCCCAGTGACTTCACTTCTAGTAGTACACTGAAACTGTGGTGGCGAACTCCATCAGGGATACATAATTCATCGGCGGCCTGTAAATAAATTTGATGGTGCTGCATCCACAAATATTTTAGTCTTGTCACACAAAAATTTGTGTTGCTTTCCACAAATGCAATTTTATTATGCTTTTCTCACCATATCACACTTCCTCTTAAGACTTGTTTATAAAATCCGCCACTGCGATACAAGAATGCCAAATAAATTTTCTATTACACGATGGGTTCTCGAAAATCTTGAGTTGAAAATTTCCTTTTCAGGTGACAGGCGTTGTCCGGCATGCGGAATAACGCATGACCAACCAGGCAATTTCATGGAATATTCATGAAAATCTTTAATAGTATGACTAAATTGACTAGGCTACCTCCATCAATCAAGCTACCGTATGCTCGTGCATCATCGTATGTGAAAACGTATTTCACATCACACGCTGCTAAGAATACGATTATCGACCAAGTAATAACATAAAGACTGTTCAACTCCCTACCATTTTTATACCCTAGACTAGATAAAGCTTTGAGCAACCTTTTGCAACGCATAAAAATAGTCATAATACATACACAGAAATAAACTATATTGTCATTAATGGGATCTCTTTTGCTCGTTTATTAGATATCCGTCTGTCTGTTCTCGCGTACACTTTAAGCTAGAGACTTGAAATTTAGTAATTAGATACCTTATTAAAATGAAAGATCAATTTTGAAAATGGGTTAATTCGGATAACTTCTTCATAGGTAAAAATGCTTCGAGGTTGATAGATAAAATTCGGCATAGAGATACTTTAGTAAAATTAAAATACCCTAACAGAAAATGAATCAAATCGGCCACCTACTTCAGAGAGTTGCCATACGAAACCTCTAATTTCTTATTTATTAAATGAAAATTCTCCTTTTCAGTGCTAATGCAAAGTGATATGTCGTACGTAATCTCTGTGCCCCAGAAAATTATTTTGCTTAAAAATATTTACAATATATGTGTCTTTTATCTCAAAAAATTCTTTATAATATACAGAGTACACAAAATGTAAAATGACGGTGAAATATCTCAAAAGGTAAAGATTTCGGGAAAAAATTTCTTGGACGAAAATTGGAACACAGAAAAAGGACCGCTTGAGCTTGAGCCAGGGTCAGTTGCAGACATATTGTTTTGATACGGACAAATAACTTAGATAGAAGAAAATTGTAGTGAAGAGGAGTTGAGATTACTTTTTATCTAACAATTTTCAAATACTATACAATATCCTAGTGCCATCATAAGTACATTTCTCGTTAGCAGACTTGCCCAGTAGTACCAAGTCCATTCCGTAATTATTTTTTGTAGGGGCAGTTGCTTACTTGGTCGATTACAGTGTCGATTACATGGTGATGTCCTAGGGTAGTAGGTACCTACGAGTTCCATTCCAGGGAAGACCTTACTTTGTGGGTGAAAGGTAAGGTACTTTAGAAGGTTTTCTATTTTGAATTTCTGATAACTCTTTGCAGAGTACGTTTCTCAAAGTAACTAATGCTGTTAGTAATTGCACATCTATCAGACAGTAGATAGCTACGTGCTCCCTTACGGTAAAGACCGGAGCGGAAGGTAACTCATATTAAAAGGATGTCTCGGTTTGTGTTCAACACAAAAAAGATTTTGCATTTTGGAAAAGGTTTACAAAGATTGTTTATTTTTTGAATAACTTATACTCTCACTTCTGATCACTTCTAGGGCTGTATAAAAATGATCAATTACGCATAAATAACGCTCATATATGAACTAGGAACTGCTCGATTCGCGGAATATTTTTACACTCAGAATTGACACGACTAAACGTGTGACTGCTTTTCTATTAAATCTTTTTTTAGTTATTACTCAACCGTTTAGAAGACATTACATTGGTAAGATGTAAACTGATCTAGTTTTATGCATTTTAGAATTCCCATAAACAATTTTTCATTAATTACCCTATCGCTTACAACACATTACAATTGTAACCACTTAAAGTTTCTAGAAATCTCTTTAGAAAATTCTTCAATTACGAGACAGCGAATGTAAGATTTCCTTCTGGGGAGATCAGGGGAAAACCTTAGAGAGAAGTTGCGACGATAATTTAATTTACTCGAACAATATTTACCTGCAGGAAGAAAAGAAACTGCTTACACTTGGGGAACATGTACACGAAAAACTATGCTTTATAGTGGAAATTGATTTAAACCATATAGTGAAACAATTTTTCCTGCAATAATTAAAAATCAAAGTTATTAATAAAATTGCCTTTCATTGTGTTTTATAATAATTTAAGCAAATATATATATATATATATATATATATATACATAAATAAATATATATATATAAATCAATTAAAGTCATTTTGTCGTTTTTCAAAAAGCATAAAATTGTGTTCGGACCAGACTATTGAAAGCGAAACAAGGGCTGGCCTGCGAAGGGTTAAAAATTTTTAAATTTTCATAACTAATAATTGAGCAAGACTGACTGGATTTCTTTCTCCTTTTAATATTTTGTCTCCATTATCTTTCCTATTAAAATTGCATTAAACATATCGAGTGCTTGTAATAGTAATAAATAACAATAAACTAACACTTAAATATATTTTTTTAGATTTAACGAAGACGAAAGGCTAAAGTAAAATTGTTTCGTAAAGAGAATCAAAACTCCGCTGGAAAGTAATAACGAGCTGTTGGTTGGAGTGTAAGCGATTTTAGTGCGTTATTTTCCACAATTTCGTTCTATATGCATTCTACGTTCTATAGGAAAAAAATCATAAGTAGAGAGCATAATATCAGGAAAAAAAAAACAAAAATGTCCTTATTGCATTGACAGCTTCTAGAAAAAACTTTGGGAAAGTGGCACTAAAGAGCTTGATAGACTCATAGGATCATATATGAAATTTTTAAATGAAGAACGTAGTAAATAATGTTTTCGCAGATATCACGCAACTTTGTTGTTGACATTTTTAGTAACACCTAGTGATACATACAAATTTCTTGCTTTAAAATAAATGTCGCATATTTTAAAGCAAGAAATGTAGCCAAGAGAAATAAGCTATAGTGTTAATTAAAGTCAGTTTTCAAGCAGATAATTGGTATGAATTAATTTTTGCAATAAATTACTGAAAGCTATTAAATGCATTTCAGCCAATGAGCCCCAATAGCTACATTTAAATAGAGTTCGAAGCAACAGGTTTCATTTTTTTCACTGCAGAGCCATAATCTAAATACATCAGTCAGTAGTAGCTAATAAAAGATATTGCTAACGGAAAAACGGATGCAGCAGATAAGGAATGTATTTGAGATCTTAAAAGAAAAACCCCAACAATATGTTAAAATCAAGTGTACAAAGTGGTCACTATAAAACAAGCAAGGTTGCTTCTTTGCTAATTTTGGATATTGATTAATATCTAGTAGATTCTTATCTCTTGAAGAGTTATCGTGAATTATCTGCCAGTCTGTGTCTGCCTCGGTCCATATTTCTATACCGCTAGTATTCCACATTAAAACCACTCATGCTTTAAAAATTAACTTTCTATAATTCTTATAACTTGGAATATGAAGGATATGAAGTATTATACCTAATAGAGACACCAGAATTTAAATTTGGGAAGAAATAGTTCACGAATTAAACACAATGGATAAGTGTACAAAACTGTACAAATCAATATTTATTTCGTTTACAGCAGGTAAGAATATTGCTGTGCAATTACACCTGGACCATTAAAATAATTTTTGAAATTGCTCGAACAATTTGTGCTGAGCGTGTGCTGTGATTGTTGGCTGTTTCTTTTAAAGATTTTGTATTGCGGCTTGATTTTCGAATCCCTTTTGTGCTCTTTCAATATCGATTATTATATTATATTATGTAAACAGAATCATTTAAGTATGTCATCAACGTTTTCAACATTTCGCAGTACAGTAATCTCTACCTTGACGCCAATATCCCAATCGCACATTCGCAATCGTTATTCTGTTGTAAGATGTCTTTTAGAAAAGTACTTCATCAAATACGTTTTCAGAGGGTAGGCAGCATCAGCCAATACACCTGATGGATGCGTTCCGCGTAAAAAAGCAAGGAATCACGTAAAAAATTTTTATTTTATTATTATTATTGTTAATGATGCAACGACACCAAATTGTACTAAAGTTTTAAAAAGTATGTAATAATGTTGTTATTTTTGTTTTGTTTGATTTTGCCTAAAATTAAGTATGCAGTAGATTTTCTACACTTCGCTTGTACAATTTGGGTTAGAAAAGGGGTTATCCAAACAAATTATCACACATTTTTGAAAAAGCAATCAATTAGCCAGCATACACTTTGTTGTCACTACTCAGGCAAAACCGGATTTTTAGGTTAGAGAAGGCAGGGAAGGGAAGGATACTGTCATCTCTTGTTCCTCAAAAACCTTTTCTATTTCACGAGATACAACACACTAACACACATGTAAATAAAGGGTACTTTTCTCTACAAACACAAAAATTCCTTGTTCAACGTAAAATGCATTAAGAAAAAAGATGCTTAAGTGTACCTTTGATTCTCTGGATAAACTGGTTTAATAATTTGGTCATGACAACAAAGTGTGCGCTGGCTAAATATAAACGGACTATTTTTAAGCGAGAGTGGAAATATGACAAATTTTACGTTTGAAGGGTATACCGATATTATGTACGTGTCTACGTGAACGGGTTCGCTGATGGTAACGAAAGAGAGGCTGTAAGAGAATGCCAAAGGAAATTTCCTTATAGAAGGGTTCCAGTCAGAAGAGTATTCTCACGCACTTACCGGATGATAAGGGAAACTGGAACCGTTACTTTGGACGCAAGAGTTATGAAACGGGGAAGAACAACAACAACTTCTGACATCGATGAGCACATTGTTAACATATTCCGGTAAGATCCTGAAACAAGTGACAAGACGCGTAGCAAGATTACTAAGAGTGTCTTCGAAGAAGGTTTGGACAGTCATGAAGGATTACATCCATACCATCGTCCTCCAGTTCATTAATCAGATGGAAGATATGAATGCCAGGCTGGAATTCTATCCCTAACATCCATGTAGATGTACAGAATTTCAGCCTTGCGACATTGACTACGTATATACGATATCCAAAGTCGGGCCTAGCGTAAGCCAAAGTCCGAATTTTCCTTGTTGTGTAAACGGGCAAGTCCGAATTTTGGTCTAGCCCCGATTGAATTGGGGCTAGGCCTGATTTATTTGAATGCGTGTGTATTTTATTAAGATGCAAACGGTGTCACGTCCACGTCCACTTTGTGCCGTTTATACGGGTAGCCCAGATTTTGGCCTACAACCGGTTTCTAGTCCTGATTTGGGACTATCGCATATACGTAGTCATTGACGACGTTTCTGGACCGAATCCTGTGGACGGATGAATCGCGATTCACAAGAGATGGCATCACTTAATTCCACAATTTACATACTTGGGCTGAATCAACTCCGCATTCAACAAAAAAGATATCGTTTCAATAAAAATTCAGCTTAAACGTTTGGGCTGGTGTAATTGGAATTACGTTAGTTGGATCATTTATTCTGCCGCAAATTCACTGGACTCATAACACATAAATCACTAAAGCTTATTAAAAACCACGAAGAACCCAAAACAACATAAATCCTATTCTAATCTTATCATCTCACTTCCTACCATGTAAACGGTGATCACACGGAATCAAATCTAAAATTTTTTACATGACTGAACACTGCTGAGCTACCGTAGATTGCCGGTATAAGATAGGCTAAACTTATTAAGTTGCCGACAAATCAATTTAAAAATGGAAAAGATAAGTTACCGTAACAAGACAGTCGATGAAGCTTTAAGCTAGTAAGGAGATTTAATGCATTGAAACTAACCGAACCGTTAAAACACTTTGAATTATAAAAGTCAGCAAATGTGAAATATATGTGTAAAAGTGAATCATTTTTCATGTATCAAAATGGTTAAGAAAATAGTATAAGAGCTAAGTAGGTAGCTTTGTATGTTAGTTACTGTACATGAGTTGGAAAAATTGTCGAATCAAATATGGAATTTTCCCTACATATATACTTAAAAAGCTAAGCATTGTAGACGTTTGAGCAAGAAAAATATTAAAATATTGGTAGAGCATTTAGTATAGGTAATAAACATGAGTTAAATTCTGTTGCGATTGACTTGAAAATTTTCTATCACCTAGTTGCGTTATATTTGATTATGTCTAACAAAGAGTTATCAATGTACGATGTTAAACGATACAAGGAATCATATACCTAATGGGAATTAATTTAAGGTTAATAAAGAATTTTCTACTAAATAAATTGTAAAACACACAGGTGAATTTGGAAATGTATGGCTACGGAATTAGTGCAGATTTGTAACTTATCGTCAAGAAATGTATACTACAGATTATTAATGCAGATAAAGGGTAGGACGCCATTTGTGGTTTGAGGAAACAAACTACCCCATGAAGCGAGATAATCTATTTCCGGAAAAAGGACAGAAAGATAAAAAAGCGGAGTCGTGCTGTCCGGGGCTGGTCTCAGCCTTTTTTGATTTGAGCTTTGTCAAGTGCAGACGAAGAGTGCAAAATAAAGAAAGTTAGCCTTCAAGTTAAAGGAGTTAAAATAAGTGTGAGAAAGTATCACAAGCCACGGCTGCCTGTAAGGAGCAATACCTAGGGCAAAAGTGCATTCAAGGAAGAAAGTAAAGCGACAGAAGGAAACCTGCTAGAGGGACGTATCTTTCGACGACCCAGCGATCCCTGCGGACTAGATAATTACTATAAGCGGACCTTGCACCATCAACAGCAGTTTTAATGAAGGTAATTTAGAGTTTAGTGGTTAGGGAATTTTATGGAGATATGTTACAATAAAAGGTTTAAGAATTTTTGAATCCTAGGTTTCTGTTCCTTCGCTTGCTTCCGTTCATAACCTTTCAGAACCACCAATGTCCGTCCTTATCAGGTGCCACTAGCTTTGCTCCAAAGCTAGAGTTGCACCCTATCGCCCACACTAGGCACTAGTCATAGCCAAGAGAATTCAGTAAGGGATCAAGTTGTATGACCATAAATCTTCTTTTCACATGTTTGGAGTTGAAAAAAAAACGCGAAATATTTACTATGCTAACACGATAATAGGGAAAACACTAATTGCTTTTTAAAACGTTTACTCGGTCCGATACATTTACATAAATATTGGCGAATTTCAGTGCATTAACATGTAAGCGCATGCAACAGTTTTGCATTTTACATAGTTGCATTACAAAAAAAAAATCGTTTCTGGGTTATTTCATCCGGAACAGTTTGGGTGTCTCTTTAAGCAATTTTCTACAAGATGAACGGCAATACGTCTTACGCGTTTCCTTGCGAAACCAACCTTGATGGTTAAATTTAGAAAATCCAACTCAGGTAGTGAAAATCTACTTTGTTTCTATCCACTCACTACTTTGTTTCTATCTACCTCAAGATAACAATTTCAGCAGACTTGATGGAGATTCACTTTCGCTTATTTTATCGAGCGATAAATCCAAGGCCCTATAAGATATTGACTGATTCGTTAAAAGAACTGAAACTGATAGGTATCAGAGGCGAATTGAGATAATCTGCATGAAAGGTTGTAATAAAAGTGCAAAAATTTCCAAATGGTAATTAAACCGACTCTGTTAGATTGTTTCTTTTTTTGGGATTTCGTTTTCTAAACATGTAAAATGCCCAATAAATATTTATAATTTGCCAGTGGACCAACTGCCCTCCAGCAATATTTCAACTTCTCGAAAAATTATTCAGTTGAGTGATATGTCACTCAGCGCTTTTTATGGCCGTAGAAAGTGAAACCCTTCTAGAACAACTAAACTCTTCTGGAATTAATAATCATAGAGCGTTGGCGGAGACACAGGTGCACTGGAAATGAATCGCACTACTCGCACCATCGATTCTCTATTTATCATTTCAATTATTCATTCATTGTATCGACTAGGTTTATTAAAAATTCCAGGTATAGCTTAGTTCAATTGGATTACGTAAATACCGTTCCAACTTATGAATGGGAATTTAATCAAGTTACATAAATCCTATTTGCGGTAGAACATTAACTTTTTTGTAATCAAGCGGAAGTAATGGTTGATGACCAAGAGATTACTTTTCATGACAGAAACAAATTGCTCAGTTCAACTCTGTCAAGAATTACAAAATTCTGCACACACAGCCGTCCGATATAAGGCATAGTTGGATGTATCATCACCTAGCATCCCCACCCTCTTGAAGAAGTTACAAAAGCTCCCCTATCTAGTAGTCAGAGAAACTAATCACCTAAGTGTACCTTGACCCATGGTTAGAACCTTTTTCCTTGTTACACGATAGTAAAATTCCTTTCTTAACCTGTTCTGGGCCTTGAAGCTGCATGACCGCCCCTGTTTTGATAAGATGTCCGCTTTTCGTTTCCTTTGAACTCTATATGTCCTCAGACCTAGCGTTACCTCATTTATCATGGCGCACCCATTAAACTTTTGTTCATATTCCATCGCTAGAGATGTACTCACCTTCTTACGATCAATGCATCTGATCACTACTTGGTTGTTCAGTGCCATGAAGATTTTCTTCCTCTCACCTCTTTTAAGTAGCACACAAACCAGAGCCAGCACTTCTGCCTAGTAAACCAGGGCGTAACTCCCTGGGATAACTTAGCAGGACAAATTTAGGTTTTCAGAGAAAATCCCTGCATCTGCTCTTCGTTAATCATATGTAGATCCGTCTGTGAATATAAAAACTGCAGTTTGGTTTCTTCTCTCAGAGTAAAACATCACTGATGAGCGTTTTGTGAGGCATTTCGGTTATTTCTTCGTGAGTTCTCTGATCTATGTTATGTGGTTTAGAATTCTGCTATGCCAATACTCAATACCTGTGGAGCACCATGTACCATTCGCGTGGTTTTTTTTTATCAGCGGATCCAGAAGTGGCAGTCTCAGAAGAGTTTCTATCACAGCTGCGGTTGTGGTGCAATAAGTGTAAGAACTCCCTGTGCCCGCCATTCTTTGTATCCAATCCAGTTGTCCCCTAATAGTTACCTGGTATGCCTTAGGCTACCGCAGTGAATAGGATAGGATAGGTCTGACCATCTCAGCGAGATAACCCACTTTGGTCCATACAGTCTCCTACAGGGATGCAAGCTACCTTCACTTTTATGATCTATTCTTCAGTATGATACTTCCAGGTCAGCCTCGAATCCAAAACAATACCCTGGTATTTGGCCATCCTAGGAAGGTTGATTTCAGATCAATTCTCGCGTTGATGGTACACCCTGTTCATTGCACCATTCTTCCACCCACTTGCTGATGCTATCAGTGGTAGATATACATATATCTCATTTACAAAATTAACGCTGACTACTAAAACCTAATTTATTTTTAATGGCAGGCTTAAATGTTTCCCACGTAAGGCTTAAATCAGTTTTACCGTAATTTGTATGATGTCCACGTATATGCAATAAATTTCTCTGCCGCAGCGGTCTAGGAATTACATGTAAACCGTACAAATTCAAAAGCTCTGGTGATTTTATGGTATTATCAAGTCAGCACGAACAAACATAAGGCATAAATAACTTTTACGTGAACTGAATCTCTCAAGATCTAGAGGAGGAAAAGAGGAGATTGGAAACTTTTAATTTGACAAATGTTGCAATTGAGCTATAATTTTTGGCATGAAATTACTGTACAACATTCCAGTGGCTTCGTAAGTACAATTCTCGTCAGTAGAATTATCTCAGCCCTTGGTACCCAGATATATCGCAGTGCCCTGTCCAGGATTTGAACTCACGCCAACAGAGGAGAAAAATTGCAGACGCGCGCTGCAATCCACTCGGCCACCGACATGGGTCAACATGAGATTTAAAAGAAAGTTTTTTATTGAAAATCATACCTAAATCTCTTACCTCATCTGCTCTTGGCAAAACAACACCATCTATTTTATAAATGAAAATAAAAGAATTACATTTAGTCGGGTTTAAGAATAAGTTGTTATATTCACACCAGCTCTTTAAGAAATACAACTCTTATTGAATGGCCAGACAATCCAAACTATCACCAACAGAGGTGAAGATTTTTTAATCATCCGCATACAATAAACAACATGTGAAACTAAATACTTGTATAATGTCATTAATAAACAATAGGAATAGAACTGGACCAAGGTGACTCCCTTGGGGAACACCAGATTTGCCAATCCCAACATACTGTCTCCGATTTATCAGAAACGATTCAATCCAACACAGAAGCGAGGAGTGACATCAACTTCAAGATAATATACTATTAAATTGAACTCTATCAAATGCTTTAAAGAAATCTGTGTAGATAACATCAATTTGTTGACAACTTTCAATGACATTTGAGTTAGGATTTCTAAACAAGACAAAATTTGTGATGGTAGACCTACCCTGAACAAATCCATGATGTCGACCTGATATTAATTTCTTTACATGAAAGTATAGTTTCTTATATACAATACTCTCAAAGCTTTGAGATTTGGGGTTGAATAATCACAACACGATGTTTTGAATAGTTTCTATTCATCTAATGCTAGATGAACTACTAAAGTATGATAATTCCTGATC
>QYTT01094289.1:32600-47225 GCA_006980735.1 Dasypogon diadema
TTAGCAGGACAAATTTAGGTTTTCAGAGAAAATCCCTGCATCTGCTCTTCGTTAATCATATGTAGATCCGTCTGTGAATATAAAAACTGCAGTTTGGTTTCTTCTCTCAGAGTAAAACATCACTGATGAGCGTTTTGTGAGGCATTTCGGTTATTTCTTCGTGAGTTCTCTGATCTATGTTATATGGTTTAGAATTCTGTTATGCCAGTACTCAATACCTGTGGAGTACCATGTACCATTCGCGTGGTTTTTTTTTATCAGCGGATCCAGAAGTGGCAGTCTCAGAAGAGTTTCTTTCACAGCTGGTGTTGTGGTGCAAAAAGTATACGAACTCCTTATGCCCGCCATTCTTTGTGTCCCATCCAGTTGTCCCCTAATAGTTATCTGGTATGCCTTAGGCTACCGCAGTGAATAGGATAGCATAGCTCTGACCGCATCTCAGTGAGATAACCCACTTTAGTCCATACACTCTCCTACAGGGATGCAAGCTACCTTCACTTTTATAATCATTTCTTCAGTATGATGCTTCCAGGTCAGTCGCGAATCCAAAACAATACCCTGGTATTGGGTCATCCTAGGAAGGTTGATCTGAGATCAATTCCTTCTAGCTCGCGTTGATGGTACACCCTGTTCACTGCTCCATTCTTCCACCCACTCATTTACAGAATTAGCGCTGACTACTAAAACCTATTTTATTTTTAATGGCAGGCTTAAATGCTTCCCACGTAAGGCTTAAATCAGTTTTACCGTAATTTTTATGATGTCCACGTATATGCAATAAATTTTTCTGGTGATTTTACCGTATTATCAAGTCAGCACGAACAAACATAATGCATAAATAATTTTTACGTGAATTGAATCTCTCAAGATCTAGAGGAGGAAAAGAGGAGAATGGAAAATTTTAATCTGACAAATGTTGCAAGTGCAATCCACTCGGCCACCGACATGGGTCAACATGAGATGTAAAAGGAAGTTTTTTATTGAAAATCATATCCAAATCCCTTATCTCATCTGCTCTTGGCAAAACAACACCATCTATTTTATAAACAAAGGTAATTGGATTTTACTGATGCGTGAAAGTAAAAGAATTACATTTAGTCAGGTTTAAGAATAAGTGGTTATATTCATAACCAGCTCTTTAAGAAATATAACTCCTCTTGAATGGCAAGACAATCCAAACTATCACCAACAGAGGTGAAGATTTTTAAATCATTAGCATACAATAAACAACATGTGAAACTAAATACTTGTATAATGTCATTAAACAATAGGAATAGAACTGGAGCAAGGTGACTCCCTTGGGGAACACCAGATTTACCAATCCCAACATACTGTCTCCGATTTATCAGATACGATTCAATCTAACACAGAAGCGAGGAGTGACATCAACTTCAAGATAATATACTATTAAATTGAACTCTATCAAATACTTTAAAGAAATCTGTGTAGATAACATCAATTTGTTGACAACTTTCAATGACATTTGAGGCAGGATTTCTAAACAAGACAAAATTTGTGATGGTAGACCTACCCTGAACAAATCCATGATGTCGACCTGATATTAATTTCTTTAGATGAAAGTATAGTTTCTTATATACAATACTCTCAAAGCTTTGCGATTTGGGATTGAATAATCACAGCACGATGGTTTGAATAGTTTCTATTCATCCCATGTTAGATGAACTACTAAAGTATGATAATTCCTGATCATGAGGGAATGCCATCAGGTCCAGCCTTCTTATATATGCCTAACTAACTTATGGCCTGAATAACGTCTTCGGTGTGTATGTTTATACTACCTAGTCTAAAACTGCATTACTAATAACTATACGTGCCTCCATGGCTGGATTCATAATAATAATAATAATGAGTTCCCCTTTTAGCCCGGAAGGAGCACTTTTTAGCGCCGAGCTAAGGCAACAGACAAGCAACAGACAACAGTTCCAGCGAAATCATGCCAATAAGATAAAGTCGCTCCCGATAAGGTGGAAGGACTACAGGATTGCCCCAAGGTGAATCTCTAAGCTCAAATCTAATAAATCTGCGCTGAACAGAATAGATACGGTCGACGTGCACAGCATAGAAAGGATTCCACACTTGAGATGCATATTCAAGCAGTGGTCTCACGAACGAGCAGTACAACTTCAGAGAAACGCAACGGCTAGAGAATTCCTTGGACCGGCGCTTGATGAAGCCAAGCATGGAGTTACCCCTACAAACCACATAATTTATATGGAAAACAAAGTCAAGCGTTGAATCAAATCTCACGCCAAGATCGACAGCCGATTGCACACGAGGAATGTAGTATACGGCAAATGTGTAGTTATAATTGACAGTTATAGGCCTCCTAAGGAACAACATGACTTCACATTTATCTACGTTGAACCCCAAGATGTTGTGTCCACGCAAGGAATAAAAAATGTTTAAGTCCTCCTGAGGAGGAACACAGTCATCGACATCATGGATGAAGGAGAAAATTTTCATATTGTCGGTATAAATTAAAACATTGGAATGCTTCAAGAGATGCACGATATCGTCAATATAAAGTACAAAAATAAGAGGACCAATATGACTACCCTGAGGCACCCCAGATGTGGCGCAATAGACGGATTTAAAAAATTCTGCAAATACTGATTTCTAATTGGGAAGATATTGCTTATAAAGAAACTCGAACTCACGCCTTAACCGTTTGAAATTATCAAAATAAACAGAACTCAAACTGGTTTTATACCTTTTATTTTAACATTTTTCAGTATTAATAACCTTTTATTAAGCCACGGAGGATGATGGGTAATAATCAACTTTTTCAGTTGGATATAATGAGCTAAATGTTCCTTAGCCCTATGATCATTGGACTCTAATAAAATTTCGCAATCAAAAAAAGAAGAGAAAGCATTTATTGTTTCAGAATCGGCTCTGTTAAAATAGTAATAGTACCAATTGCCTTTAACTTCGTAATTGTACAAACTTATTTCCAATATTGCCTTATGATGAAGATCAGAACAAACAAAAGGGTTTATCAATTTCAGAAACTATACCAAACATATCATCATTTAAAAACACTAAATCTACACAGCTACCAAAAATATTCCTGACAGAGTCAAACCCATGCTAATCAATGAATCCACAAAATAAATCTCATGTTCCTTAGCCACATTAGTGGGAGGGAATATTTTATCGACCTCGAACCACTTCCACTGCACATCAGGAAGGTTAAAACTTCCAACAAAGCAAACATTATTGCAATTCAGACTATTAGCTTTTAATATTCTTTCCGTGCATTTCATAAATACCTACAGGTCTTGCAGGTGGAATATAATTAACGCGAAGGTAAATAGCATCATTTAAAGCGTCACCATGGTTAATAATGTCCAAGTTTCAATTATAATAATGACGTCAAAATTATTTTCTAGAACAGAAAGAAAAAATGCATGATGTTTTGTGCGCATTCCTCTATACACATTTTATTTGCATTTATTGCGAAAGCGTGAATTTATTTAATACGATTTAAAAATCCTGGGTAATTTATACGGTTATGAAAGATTAGTTACTTAATTAAATAAAGTATCTTTCTACACTTGAGGCATTCTCAATGCAAAAGTATCTATGTTCTGTGTACTTCTAACAGCTTATGGTAGGCGTGAAAACATAGAAGTCAAGATATCTAACCAATAGAGATAAAGAATAACAAGGCTTGTTTGAACACAGCCCGCCTACCTGCCTACGCTTATTTTCACCTGTGTGTAATTTGCATTCCTTCGTTTGGGGGTATTCAAGTGGAGAGGAAATTTCCAACTAATTAAACTGCAAACGTTATGTAAATAAACTGGGAATATGAATCTGGAAGTTTAATTTCCGAGGACCAATTTTTCAACAATAAATAATAATTTCCTCCAAGAGAGTTTTGTAAATAAATACAGCAAAATTATTTCTAAAATAATCTAAATGAAATTAATTTACTTCCAGAAGGTTTTGTTGCAAAGGAGAGAAGCAATCCCTTGTTTTGGGAACTATGAAAATTCATCGCTTTATCAATTTTGAAACTCTGAGAAAACTTAGTAAAGCAATTTTGGTGAAACTCAGAAATGAATTAATACGAAAAAAGTAAACAATAAAATTAGATGTAGAAAAATATTTTTAAATTAAATAGTGCTGCTATATAAATAATACTCGTCGACGTAGGGTTCCAAGTCCGGTTAACCGTTTTAAATATTTAATTAACTAAACGTTTTCTTACGAAGCGTTTAAACGTTTTTCTGATATAAAACGTTTTTTAAAACGTTTACTTATCTAAAAACCTGGGGAAATCTGCTGGATTATTGGTTAAACGTTTCATAAGAAAACTTTTAACTAAGTAAACATTTTTAAACACGTTTCGCAACAGAAGATAATCATTCATTTTTTGAAACTCATTATCTAAAAAAACACGTTTAAAAATTTCAACGATTAAACGTTTAATAAGGAGCCTTACTAAAAGGTAGAAAAATAATTTCCTGTGTTGACTTACTACCAATGGGCCTGTGGCCCAGTCGTCAAAGAAACTGGTTCCAAGTTTAGAAATATTGTCTGGTTGTTCCACACGGCAGCCTAATTGCTTTCTTAGCCTGTCGGCAAATTGTTGTGCCTTCCCACCGATTTTTATGTTCTTTTATGATCCCTTTCTCGATTAGGTCCTTCACAATGGTTTCCCCCAATGGTGGAAAACGGTTTTGGACCTTAGAATTCCATAGCCGACTCCTGCTTTGCTAATGTGTCATTCTTTTCGTTTGTTTTGATCCCTATTGTCCTCTGACTGGGTCAGAGGTGTTACCTAAAAAACGAAATATACAAAACATTTATTTATATTACCTATTATATCTAAAAATATGGACTCTTTCATTAATTCAGATGACCGATAAATTCATTGATTGTATCGAAAAGTTCCCATTTCGACGGCGCCCCTTCCGGTGGTCATTACTTCAATTTCTTGTTTCTGCGAACTTAAGATTTAATATTCGCTTAATATTTCATTAATATCGGAGCGCAAACAATAATATGAATCTGGGCCGTATCATGGAGTACGATACGATTTCATTTACGATACAATTGGCACTTAAGACCTTATGTAAAATTCGTATCACAGAGTACGATAGCACACCTATCGTAGCAATGCCGTATGAAAAATACATTTCTTTTCGTTAAGCTTTTCGTTGTTTTATTGACATCTTATTGTTTTGATATTTCTCGAAGAATTGAGGTGAAAAGTGGTTGAAAAAATGGTTTATATTCCTTGAAAATGATGGCAGAGACGAAGAAATTTCGAATGTATTAAGATTAAGAAAGAGCATAAGAGACAATGCAAACCCTTTAGAACTCCCTGATGTACGGTAAGTTTTTATTTATATTTATATTTTCTAGATTTCAGAGTTTATTTCGATTGAACAAAATTGTCTTTATGGTCGTACCTAATAGCGTTGAGCCCTATCTGAAGAGCCGATCCCGGGTTTCTTCAATTACACACATTTTAAAATTGGCAGTTGTCCTCAGATTTTTAGCTGAATGTAGTTTTCAGCAAGCAGTTGGGCAGTACTTTAAAATAGGGATGGCCTAATCTACGCTGTTAGCAGTACGTTCAGAAATTTTAACAATTTTTGAAAATGATATAAGTGGAAGATGGATTAATTTTAACATAACAAAGGATGGGAAAAAGGGAGCAAAAGGGCACTTCTTCCGTGGTACTAGTTTCCCTGGAGTGGTAGGGTGCATTGATGGCACACATGTACGAATAAAAGCTCCCAGTGAAAATAAACATGGAGATCGTGGGTATCCTCTAGAGCCCCGGTGTGTAACTGCATTTAGATCAGCAACAAATAATAGAGAGAGGAGATTTAACACTATACATTCCAAAGCACGCAACATTGTGAAACGTACAATCGGCTTATGGAAAGGAAGAATCAAAGCTATTTCCGGATCTCAGCAACTATTTTATTCGCCACAAAAAGTAGTGAAAATTATAAATACACGTGCCGTTCTTCACAATATTTGTTTATATTATAAATTATTATATGAGAACAATGAAAGTAGTAGTAGCAGTAGTGATTTAGAAATGAATATAGAGGCCTCAATGTCAGATAAAAGTTCAAGTGGTGTAACAGAGGAAGTGAGAAGAATCAGAAATGAAACTGCAAATGCTTTTAAACTGAAATATTTAAGAACAATAAATAATTTAAAATTTTTTACTATAAATTTGTATAAAAAGAAAACGTGCATTTCATATGCAACAACAAATAAATCAATATCAAAGATTCCCCTATTTGTTTTTGCTTTAATTCTATTTCTAACTTTTGTTTCATCAGTCTTAATTTTTCCTCTTTGTAATTTTTGTTATCTTCCATTTTGTTCTTGTAGATGTTGTACTTCTTTTCCTTAAGTTCATACATCTTTTTAAAGTCTCCTTGCTCTATTATTCTATTTTGTTAAGGCATTCTTTATATAAATTTTCCTGTATAAACACTTAATGTTTTGATGTTTTAACAATTCCAAAGTGGCACTATCTTTTTCTTGTCGTTGTTGGAGCTTTTGTTGTTTTTTTTGAATAATGTCTCTGTTGTTATTTTCGTCTTCTATCATAAATTCAACATTTTCAGAATCTCCTATGTTTTCTATTATATAAATTCTGTTATTAGGAATTGGATTGTTATCAACAATATCACACACGATTTCTTCAAAGTGCTTATCCCTTCTAAACTTTTACTCAAATCTAATATCACAATCACACTCTTCCAAATCTGAGAATGTGTGGCACTTGTTTGTTGTTTGTTTGTTTGTACTCGCCATTTCCTTTTTATTAAATACTAATTTCTTGAGCATTTACATTTTTCCATTTCGCGAGCTTCAATAAGACAGCCAAGAATTTACTTTATTTGCCAAAGCTTTTAACCAAATGAAACAAGTACGGTAGACTAATTGGTTCGTAAGAAAATACATGACATTTACGACGAATTTTACGACATTGGACGGCTGATCGTATTCAGTGGCATAATTTGCGATTTTCGTTACATTGTATCACACTCCGTGATGAACGTGATACCGCTTTGCTAGTGGATTTTTTGGTTAAGTTTTTAACTCGCGTTTTCACTTCTTATGCCCGCTATTTTGGGCATTTTCAGAGTATTTGGAGACAGATGCGGTGTATGAGGTGCCTATTACGGATATTGCAATTGCAATGTCGATATTCCATGTGTGTCTTAAGCATTAGATCGCCTAATGTGAAATGTCTAATCTGAAGTCAGACGCAAAATTGTCGCTCACGTGAAGATGAACAATATTACAAAACAAAAAATTGTTTTTAAATTTAAATTTTGTTTGCACATTACAATTAAGTAAGCTGGCTACTGTTTTTATTTTTGTAATATTGTTTAATACAATTCGCTGGAGTGCTCCTGATGATGATGGCTGGATAAGTCAGCCGAAACGTTGAGTAGCAATAAATATTGTGAAAGACTTGCACAGTTTGTTTCGATATTCAGACTGTAAACCTGAAGAACGCACATCGTGTAAACCATCTTAATAAGCGTTTCCTTCATCCGTTGTTGAGATCACTCGTTCGGGAAATTTATATAATTAACCAGAAAATTAACATTGGTAGTTTTTTTTTCCACAATGCAGAAATTTACAACTCCTACATTATTTCACAGATACGCACTTTGTGCACGCTCACCAACGAGGTATTCACTATCTCAAATCAATTAGTATCAATGTCACCTTTCAAATTGTAATATATCAACACTATAAACTAATGCTATTTTATTACTTCAAAGACACAAATTGCCCACTAGTAAGATCCATAACTGATACGCACTCAGAAATAGATTACCCTGTCATTACAGCTCCTTACGTAAATTTTGTTCAAGTTTGAAAATTTCTTAGAAATTTACACGTAGATAACATTTAGCTAAAGGCCACAAAAACCTTAACTTAGTATTTACATTATTACAAAAACTTGAAGTATTTCAATAAGTAAATTTTATTGTCTAAAGTTGGATAAAAGTCATTCTTCGAGAGAATTTAATTTTTTCACTTATTAATGTAATTGAATTACTGAAGAAAAAGATATAAGCGATGAATGAAATTTGTTACGGACATGATTTCTCTTTTCAGATAAATGTGCTTTTACGTAGAAATTCATCTACAAGTACATAATATTAAAATTAGATATTTAGCAAGTTATTGGCTTTTCGACTTATTAACAAATGTAGGGTGATGAGGAATGGTGTGTTTCTGACAACATATGCCAATCGATTCTTCGATTCGATTCGATACTTAAAATGTCGGAATAAACGTTAATCTGGACGCCCCATAGGGGCATATGTTGGAACACAACTTTCCGTATCGTCCAATATAGAGTATTTTCTGTATACAGAAAAAATTTTTACATTTAAAAAGTTTTATTGTAAATTTAGAATTTCAGATTATTATTGGGTTGTTTTTGCCTTGACCGGAGAAAAATTGCATGATAAAAAGTTTAATAGCAACTCCAGGGCAAGTCGTAGCATGGGCAGAATATTGAGTGACTGTAGTCATTCGTCATATATAACTGGCACCTGACCGAGAGCGACTATAGTCGTTCGTCGAGGCAAAAGGATTAAATTACTTGAACGTCGAAATATGGATTTTCGCTGATAGTTGAGTTTGATGTGCAACATGACTAGCAACATGTGACAACGTGGTTAACACAGCTACCTGCGATTGTCCATGCTTCGAAGTACAAGCACCCTCACACTTGTATATGACTATAATATTCTTCCAGCCTTCGATGAAGATTTATTAATATTAGTTCTAGGGTAAATGCATATAGTATGCTTGATAAAGGACAGGTTGAGTACGGCAACTAGCATAAAAGCTTTCGTGAGAGACTTGCGTGTGAAAATGCATTTGTGCTGAGAAAGCTTTTAAATTCCGGTCGTTGGGAAGCGACGCTGAAATCAACGTTTTAAGGGTAATTCAAACAGTTTTCAATTTTTGAAAACTTAAAATAAATACAACTAAAGAATTAGTCGACTGAATTTACTACATTACATTACTACATTAAATTCATTGAAACTAAGTCAAATTTAACTGAAAAAGAGTTAAAATTGCAGCTATTGCCATTGCTTTATATTACTGCTGTTAACAGATTTGCACGAGTTCTGATCTGAATATTGTAATATAGCCATATTTACGGTTGAATCTGGTCCGGTTTGGTGTGGTCCGGTCAAGTGCTGTGCGGCTCCAATGTAGGACTAAGTTCTAGCCGAAAATGCAGTAATCTGTTGAAGTCAATAAACCTTGGCTTATGGCCTAAAGCTACAAGCCGAATATAAAATTTCGATGGTTTGCACAACTTCATCCTGTGGCACATTATATTCATATTTCCAACAACATTGATTTTTTATCTGTCGACGATTGTACGAATATTGCAAAAATCGATTAGGTTTCCGATTTATAGGTCTCATTTCCACTCAGCATAGATTCATTATGAGTTCGAACACGGATGTCATTTGAGCAATAACAGGAGCCCTAGGGAACTACATTCTATCTAATCTCCAAGATTTTACGTACTTTGCATGTCTAGATTACGTAGTTAGATAAGGAAAAATTTAGAAGATCAAATGAGAAATGAACAAGCGGATAAATTAGTTTATTTATCTCTCTTAAAAAATGTAAAATTCATGTAATATTTATGATGTGATATTTGGAGAGAATTCAAATCTTTATCGTATCTATTGACGCTCGTCAGAATGTAATTTCGTATCTTATTTAGGAAAGTGGTATAAAGTGTTCTGCCTTAGTTTGGTTTGTATCAAATCCCATGCCGTTTTAAGTTCCCTCAGAACTCACCGGACATTAGTTAAGCGCAACTGATTATACTTAGCGACACATTACCTCCCAATAATTAACTAATTCTGATAGTTACATTGTGGTAATTTGCAGACGTCGTCTGGTGGTTATTTAATCAAAACAGTCTGCATGCTCATCAAGCATCATTGATAAATCTAATTTAATTGGGTCGGGTTACCCAATTTTACAAAATTCTAAAAAAATATCTATATGAAACAGTGTTGTCCTGTTTAATGCGAAACTGTTTCGACGCGATTACTGAACTAGTCTTTCTTTTTTGGAAAATTTAGTGAAGCAATATAACGTCCTCAGATACAAATTTATGCATAAGTTTATGTTGCTATTAAAATTTTACAGTGCAGTTACAGAGATAACGAGTTTGAAAATCGATATTTCTACATGAGTGATTTAAAAATTTATACTGCCATTATTATTTTTTTTTTCATTTAACAGACCCTAAGCCTAACTGTTTAATTTGCCCATTAATATAGCTAATGGTCGTTTTCAGTGAGAACTTTACGACTCCCGTAGACGTCGTAAATACCTTAATCTCTATAAAATTTCGCATTTACAGAGCACATCGTTTCAGGTTCTCCGATGCAGAATTGCCATTGGTCGTCTACCATAAAATCCGTTTTGTTCAAATGATAGTGATATTCAGTGAGGACGTCAATGACGGACTTCACCTCAATATTGTTAAATGAGAATAAAGAAATCGTGCTCTGTTGCGAACAGTGTTGCCACTTTGCTATTATAGTAGCGAAACTGATATCTTTTCATTTTATGTATTTTAAATGTTCCTAAGCTAGGTCTTCTCCAATTTAGCTACTTTTCAAAACTATCTGGATTTTTTTAGCTATAATATATTTTTCAATGCTATAACAATTTTTGCTCAACTTCTTACTTATACTGTGTATATTTTTGCGATAGCCAATTTTCCGAACTAATGCTTAAAATATGATAGGTGATGGTGACTATCCTGAATTGAATTGGTATTGGAAACCGTTGGAGACTTGATTACGAGAACATATCTTGACAATGTCAACCCCCACGATAAGCCTATGACATGGTTATGTTAGCATGCTCAAAATTACCAGGCTACCGCTATTAATGATATGTTATTGAAGTCGTTTGAAGGCACAGAAATGTTATACAAATCGACAGACTCAGTGATATGCACAGATGACGCTGTCCACTATTGAGTGGAATTTCTAAGCATTTTCAGTCCATCGGATCTCCCAATCCATAAACTTATCCTGCGAGTGAGTTGAGTGCTTTGGTGATGTCACTGAAGAATCTGCAAGCGTCGAATCTTTGTATAATGATATTTGGCTGAAATTTAAAGCTCTGAATCGCTATGATATCGGAACAAAAATTTTGACCGGATATTATCGAGAGGTGTCAGTATTTTGATCATGCCAACCCCCGATACCATTTGACTTTGCTGTTGAGTTTAGGAGTTTGCAGGATGATTACTATAAACATGCAGCACAGATAGACGCTAAAGCGGGCGTGATCAACTTAAGGTAGGATTCCTTTTCACGTGGATAGTTTTACGTAGATCAAAATCTCTCGCATCGGCCCGCTTATCCTGGTACAGAAATGAAAAGCTCATAATGCCGTTCCAACTTCCTTGTGGGGGTAAGTAGGCAGAGGCATCTACGAAAGCGCTTCTTCCCGCATGCACCCCCCCCCTCCCTCCCCCTTACACATACCCCTATCCTGGTCTTTTTCCCTCTACTTCTAGATAGTACAACAGATCTACGCGCCCCGTTAGTGCTCTGATCCGACCTTTGTTAATTTAGGGTTCCTATAACTACTAACAGCCAATGTCTCCCAACGGCGATGAAGATTAAATTGGCAATTTTTTTGAGGTCTTATGTCGAGTTCGATTTAGAAACCTAGGTCGGAATTGGAATCTGAGGTTCCAACCCTGTTCAATCGAACGAAACAGAATCCAAAGCCAGTTGTGTATGTAAATTATTGTAAATTATTTAAAAATCAACTGATCACGTTTATATTATATTTTATTCTTTGAGAAAGTTTTGTTGGATAAAAACGTGGATTGCTAAAAAAACAATCGCAGTTTCATTACTTGAGGAAGATTCCATAAAAAAATTCTATTATTTCTTCCATTTTTATTATTTATTGGATACACTGAGCTAAAAACCGGAAAATCACAGCAAAAAACAAACTGACATTGACATCTACCTTTTTTGTGTGCGTGCAAACCTAGAAATTAAAAAGTTCGAATCTGACGACTTTAGAGTTGGAACTCGTTAGGAACGAGTTCTGCCGAATTTCTGCCTTTTGACAGAAGTTAGGTTGGAACTGTGTCGAACACTTTCTTCAATCGAACTCGACATTAGTTTGTCAGCTGTAAATGCGATACTTAGTTGCAACCCATCAACCTCTTTGAACTTACTGACTTTACAATTTTTATTTCATTGTTCATCTTGGTAATAAACTAACTTTTTAAAAATGCAGGATATTATAAAATTTCAAACAGTGCTTTTATTATTAAATGGAGCTGTTGCTATTGTTCGTCAAGCCCGTTTTTCAAATTTCTGAAAAATAACGAAATGAGGCCATTTTGAAAACAAAAATCATTATTAACCGACGAAAGAAAAGTCTCAAGTCAACGCGTATATTTTTTGTATGTATGACCACGCATAACTTTTTACAGAGTAGTCTGATTTCGATGATTCTTTTTTTATTGAATAAGGTATGTATACTTCGAAATTGGTGCCATTTGAATTGGGAAAAAATTCCACCCCTAGGGTTGAAAATAGGGAATGATTGATTTTTCATCTATGAGCCGATTCTGTTGAAACTTGGCACACATATGTAGTTCTGATGACGCGCCAAACAAACAATCAACAAAGATCATTAAATTACTTTAAAGAAATAATCCACACAAAAATAACATAGAAATGCAACGCTGACTCAAAATTGGTTAGTTACATTAGTTTAGGAGCTTTAGTTATTAAGCCCGAAAAGGTTTATTTTAGTTTTCGCTTTTCAGTTTTTTTTTCGTCGGTTTAATTTTTTATTAAAAAGTTTTTATTTTACCTCAAATGTAGACATTGAAAGTGTTAAAAAAAATATTCTAGATTCGAATATGGAAAAAAGTGGACGATAAACTATAGACAATTTAATTCTGGCACAAACGTCTTGCATCTTGAAAATTGTTGAATTTATCACGGGTAGCGTATGCAAAAAATGCAGTGTTAAGGACACCGCGTTTAAATTTTCCTAAAGACAAATAATATTTTTATTATTTTTTCTTTTAACTTATATTTAGTGCTCGATGCCAGCACTACACTGTGGAACGTATTGCACCTTAATCCTTTGTTCGTAGGATTCTATTTCAATTGTTTGTTGGATTTGCACTGTTCTCTAAGACTAATTTTTCTAACTACGTGCGAGATCTACAATACACTCATATCTTTGTTAATAATTATCTTCCACTTTTATATATTTTACTTGCATGGTATCTATCGTCTCAGATGTTCTTATCTCTCTTCGTAGGAAATAATAAAGTTTAATTATTTCTCAACCGTATTTAGTTTTTTTTGTATCTTCTGTTTGTTAGAGGACACTTGTCCAGAAAATGGAAGCAGCGTTAGTAACTTTCTATAGCGTTCTAAGTTACTGGCTGACACTGACGGAAGACAATTCGCATGGTGCTTACGTGCAAAAATAATGTTGCCACTTTTTTATAAATAGTGAACAGGCGTAAATAATTCATCTGTTATATGTCTATTGTTAAAACTTGTAACATTATTAACTGGTTTGCTAAGTCATAAACCTGGTCAATCAATTTGCGCAAAAGAAATCCAACAAATACATATAAAAGGAAATATGTGTAAAATATGCTGACAATTTTCTTATTTTATGCATTCCTTTTTGTTTTGTAATAATGGAAACACCAAGAAATTGCTACACTGTTTCATTCTTATCGTTCTTGGAAAAAATCTCTAACAATTTTACATTGTGTAGAATTATTCAATAGAAATCTTATTGTCGACAATTAATCCATCACTATGATTAAGTTATTCACATGGCCTTTCTCTAACGTTCTAATGACATTAACTACTGTTTTTGCATTTACGAAAACATTGAAGAACTCATACACTCTCCTTGTTGCTGTTTTAATAAAACATACAGAATCTCATTTGAATATGGAATCATCTAAAATAGTCTCGTGTTTATTTGAAACCCCGAAGTAAAAAGTAATTACGAGATGTAAAAGTGGTGACAGAAAGTGAATTAAAGTAAATCATTGAAAAGAAGGCAAACAAATAAATTCTTACGAAGGAAAATTGTCCATTACTACTTTTAAAATTAAAACTTAACTGCCTCCAGGAAACAAACATAAAAATTTTGAATCGTGAAGGCTGAAAAACTTTTGACCCTGATCCTTTTGCTGAATTATGTCACAAGATCAATTTTTGGCTCAGCAAAATTAAAAGATGAGTGAGTAAGAACATGGGACAACATGGGACAACATCAAAACCGTTATATGACAAAGGGAAAAAGGGTCCACATAAAATACCTCATAACAGTGCATCAAATTCAAATTCCGTAAAGCGTATAAAGCGGTTACACATCTTCCCTCCAACATGAAAAGAGATGCAAGGAATGAGTAAAGGGAATCGAATTAAAGCAAAGGCGAAGGTGAGTCGGTAAGAACTTCAGCCCCATACTTCACGGGGTATTCTGGAATTGTTAGTAAAAGAGACACATCATTTTTTATTAACAATT